>CM070309.1:16973656-17028656 GCA_036321655.1 Quercus alba | reverse complement strand
TAATTATTAAATTATAGAGAGTTATATTATATTTATTCTACACACGCATTCACACAAATAACATCGTAACAAAAAAAAATGCACTCAAACAGTATCAAGCATACAAGCATGCATGTAATATAAATTTATAATAAAAAGAAAGATACTCACAAACACTCACTTTTTTTTTCTGAGAGTTGGAAATACCAAAAAGTTAGATTGAGAAGATATATGTAATGAGATTAATGAGAATAAGATCAAAGATCATAACAGAGAGAAAGCGAGATTGATGGTGTGCAAAAGTCAAGGTTTGCAAAATTTTCTCTTTTATAATGTAATTTCCAAATTATTCAATAAAGATACTTTTATGAAAGGCTTTATAAAATAAGTGGTTACTCCTTTGTAAAACCATCAATTTAGAGGGCAACACATATCCAATTGAGAAATCACTTCACATCCTTGTTCCACTTATTGCAACATGGCCGAAAAGAACATTATCCTGTTTTGTACAAAAAGGAGATCACGAGGAGCATCATCCTCTATAATTTTCTTGGCTTGAAAATTGTAAAGGTGGTGACCTCAATTTTGTTGGTCCAGGCTGGGCAGACGAAGTCATTAATGGTCTAGTGCGAGCCCAGCCTAGAATCTAGTTGGGTCCTAAAAATAAAATACTGTCTGCCCAACTCTAGTGAGTGAATCCTCAGGCCCAGACCCTAAAAAAATATAGAACTGGGCTCACTTGTCCATGCCCACTACAACTCTTGGGAGGGAGGGATTAAAGAAATTAACAATTTTGATTAAAATAAGTAGAGAAGGGAAGAGAAGGGGGGAAATGTTGACCAATGCCTCGAGGTTGGAGTTAAAAACAAATGCCATCCCATAATTTAATTTAATACATTTGACAAACTATTTATATTAGATAATGTCTTGCCAATTTATCCTTAATCTACCGACAAGTTGACAAGGACACATTTTCACATGCTTGTACAGTAAAATTCAATCAGTGGTTTTTTTTTTTTTTTTTTTGCTGAATAAATTCAATCAGTGGTTGGGGTCCTCTACTTGGGGATAGTAAAAGTCTTTTACAAATGAAAATGAGCTGAATTTACTATTTAGAACCAATAAGACTCTATAAAAAATTAAAAAAAATTAATTTAGAATCAATAACTTTATTTAAAGTCCATTTGGGATCTGCTTATTTCGTTGAAAATGAAAACTTTTTACTGAAAGTACCATAAATAAAGATAAAAGTTAGCTGAAATAGTATGGTGTGACTCATGAATAGTACTAAAAAGTGCAGTAGAACCCTTGAATAATAGAAAAAATAAGCTGAATAGTAAAATAAGTTAACAAAAATAATCTTTGTCAAACAGACACTTAATGCATTTTTTTGAATTTGGCTTATTTCGCATGCCATGCCTTCGCATAGTGGCCCACTTGCCTTAGTTCATAATATTTTAGGATTTTTTTTTTTTAAAGAAACAATTTATCCTAAGGATATATTAAAAGTTCATAATAATTTTATAACACTTTTAAATTAGCCTATCACCTTATATAGGTCAAAATTAAGTTACAAAATTGGTTGTAACTTAAACCTACAACTTTACTCAATATCTTTTTATTTGATGTAAATTTTGACAAATCCATAATTGGATTACATTTTCCTCTTATATGCTCAACGCTTGCAAAATTTGTAAAAGATTAAAGATCAATAATATATCATCAATTAATTGTTTAAATTACAACTTTTTGTAATTTAAAATTATGCGTAAAAAATAATTTTATGGATCATATAGTAAATAACATCAGATTGGCACAAAATTTGACATATATGTTAGGAGCATAAAGAACATGCAATATAACGGTTAGATTTTCAAAATATGTAGCCATATTAATTTTTTTAATGGAAGTTGTAGTTTTAGGTTACAACCAAGTTTATAGCCAAACTTTGTCCCCCATATATTAATTATTAAATTATAGTAAACTCTTGTATGGGATGGTTGATTAATTGGGAACTTGTGAAATTGTTGTGATTGTATCGCTATATATATATATATATATATAGAGAGAGAGAGAGAGAGAGAGAGAGAGAGATGATAAGAAACACTTAAATAATTCTTTCATAGAAGTTTCAAAAAAAAAAATCTAAAAAACATGCTTAATTGACTCTATCCTTGAATGGAGGAGTCTATTATGGAGTGCAAAGATCTAGGGATTAAAAATGGATTTTCTCTCATTGTGTTGACTTTTGGATCTCAATAAAATTTTAGAGAGAGAAAGAAAGAGTGTGTTTTAAAGTTTGTTCATCAAGCAAAAGATCAATATCCTATAAAGAATTATTATTTAAATTCTAAATTTCTAAATCTCCTTCCCCAAATGGGGGATTTTGAGTTTACTTTAAATACACAAACTATTCAATGTAAGGGCAAAATATAGATACAATATCTTATATCCTGTATTTTAGGTTCCTCTTTTAAATTTTAGCCACTTGAAAATTTAACAAAAACATTAAATGGATGTTAAAATCCCCTATTTTCCCATGAGATAACCTAAAAACTTGTCTCTTTCACTTCTATTGAACCTAGTAGAGGTAGCGGCAGTGATTTCATGCTTCCATTTCAATAGTCTTGGTGGAGGTAGAAGTGAATTTTGTGGTTGGAGGAGGTGGATTTGCAATGGGCTTCAGAAGTTATTTTACATATTAATGAAATAAATAATGAAGCTTAGGAGAACAAAGAGAGATTGGAAGTGAATATGTATGTTCTTGTAAAACCACTTTCTTTGAGGGAAAATTTTATGTGGGTTAGCCAGGAAAGTGTGAGAACGTGAGAGAATTTTTTGAGAGAGAATGTGAAGGAAATCATACAAAGGTGAGTGAATTTTTTCACAAAAACAGTTGCCAAGAAAATCACTACCACCACTAAGTTCAATGGGAGTGAAAGAGAAAGGAGTTGGATTTTCACAATGTCTTTTTCTTAGTGTTTTAACATTTGTTTAATGTTTATATTAAGCAGTCACATGGCTAAATTCTAAGAGAGAAACCTAAGATACATGATATAAAGTATTGTATCTAAGTTTTGGCCATTTTCAAAGCACTCCTCCTTCCTTTCTCTCTTTCTTTCACCTTTATATATTCTTAGTTAGCTACCAAGGCCTTTATCAAGTGTTTTAAGTTGTGAAATTTAGGAATGTTGTGAACTTTAGTAGTCCTTAACTTTTACTTGAAGAGGAAAGGAAGAAATGAAAGTTCCCTATAACATTTTACTTAAGAAAAAATTTCCAAATTAGATAGAAAGAGAATTCTATGAGTGAAAATCCTTAATAATTAAACATAATTTTCTCTCTCTTCATCCATTCATTTCTTCTCAATTTGGGGGCTTAAAAAGTGACTTCATAGAGAACATCATGTAAAATCTTTTTCACCCAATCAAATCAAATAAGGGAAAGATCTCTCTCTCTCTCTCTTAAAGGATATGTGGGTTCCTTTTTTGGAAAGTACCCAAGTCCATTGATGACAAGAGATCCTGGACCTCCAAGGATGGATGGTTGGACTGGGTCCGGTTCTCCATGGCCTATTAGGGTCGTTATATGAACTGGTTTATGTGCAAGTCACATAAAGCTCCTCAAGGCAAGAATGTGATTTCCTCCTAAGTAATAAAATATCATTATAAGTGTTTTAGTGTCATAAAATGACCCTTTACTCTTACGAAATAAATAAAATAATTATTCATAATATTCACAATGAGACAAAGATTGGAATATAATATTTATGGCTTATCTTTTATTGTGTGAACATTTAAAAGAATTCATTCACTTGGTTCCTCGAGCGAGATGTCGTGGTTCCTCGAGCGAGATGTCGTGGTACCCCGAATGTGAAGTCGTGGTACCCCGAACATGATGTTGTGGTTCCCAGAGGTAGTAGACTTGTAATCTCAAGAATATAAGACGAATTCCTACTCTTGTTTTGTACTTTTTTTCTTTCCTCTCCCTTGCTAGGCTCCTAAAGCTCTAAGAATATATCTTTTGAACCTTTGAACTCTCCCATTTTTCCTCCATCTGAATCCCCATTCCCCCTCTTCTGCTATACTTTAATGTTCCTTTTATTGTGGACATGATCTAGTACCTCGAGCGAGGACGTCCTTGGTCTGCTGGGTAAAACCATGTCCTCTGAACCTGAAAAAGTGCATTGGACAGAGGTTTAGCTTAATTAGGCAATTATAACTCAAAAGGGATGTTTGGCTTTAGCTACAAATGGAAGATTCCTTCTTGAAAAGTCAAAGGAGTGGGTGGATTGCTTAATGCAATGGATGACAGTTTTGATTGAAAATGACAATTGAGAGGAAACTGTGGGGAGATGTCATGCACATGGAGGAACTGAGTTTTCCATTGGTTCATGCATTTCAAGCAAATATATAAACCAAGGGAAACCTTTGTGATCCTCCTTTTATTAGAAATCACTCCCTTACTGACCAAACCACTTCTCCCTTACTACCAACTCGGGATCCCATGGGTTACAAAGATAATACCTAGTTTTGCTGGATTTTTTAATGGCTTTTGCTGGAAATCTGAACATACACCTTGGCTTTCCCATGTGTCAGCCAAGGTCCTCTTCTTAAGGCTTCAAAAGAACACATCAAGGTCCTAGGGCCTCGATGTTAATTCTTCTTGCTGCATGTCCACTAGCCTAACCGAGATCCCTCTTCTTGTTGCATGTCCTCTAGCCTGACCAAGTCTGGGTCCTTTTTTTTTTTTCCTTCTCATTGGGACTTTGGGCCCTTATGGTCTTTCTTAATTTCATGAATTAGGCCTTCTTTTGTTAAGACCCGTGGTCTTTCCTTACTTTTCATGGAATGGGTTTTCTTGTCAAATTTTGGTCCTCAACATTAGCCCCCCAAGCTCGAGGTTACCTATAACCCACGTGCGAGAAAATAAATTGTTCTTGGACACTTTCTTGGTTTGTAGAACCAATGCGTAGACTAAATAATTCTTGAGGGAAACTCCTAAGGAATTGCTACACTTCCTTCACGGGATGAACTAACATGTTGCAAAAGATTAGAATCCACCTTCATGTTAGTATTAAGCTGTAGATTGGTATTCAATTTTCCATAAAACAAATCAACTTTGTCAAACCGACAATGATATATGCACACACACACACACACACACACACATATATATATATATATATATGTATAACCAAATTATATTGATATTGCATTTGATACTAAGAGTATATTTCTAGCACTAGTGTTTGCTAGTAATTCTAAGATATACTTTTTTTTGAAAGTAGCATACAAAAATCATGTTGAATGCATATTAAATCTCAATATAAGATAGCACTACTTTGTCAACAAGATTTTGTTTGTTTTGCAAAATAGGTTGAGTGAGGGAAGCCCCTATGAACTATGCCAAAGATATGCTATGGCTAGGGTAAATAACACCAAGATGTTTGCTATATGAGAATTTTTAGTCCATGGATAGTGACTTACCAATGGGACCATAATATCATAAATTATTGAATCATATAAACATGCTAATTTAGAGTCTAATCAAGGCTAGCTACTCTTCTCAAAATGTATTAAGATATTAGAAACTTCCCTAAGGACATGGCTTAGAAGGCTTAAGAACATCCCCATGCCTTACCTCAGCTAAAGACATTGCTCTTCTAGTGGATGCTTTTGATCTTTGCCTTATTCTTTTTCCAGGTTATGAGAGATTGTATAGTATTTCAGATTGCAGCAAATTATTCACATATCATGCCACCAATTATATTGTTGTTGAATTGCTACATACCATATAGTTCATGAGCCAAAGAAAATAATAGTGGTTGAACTTATGTACAGTAAAGTTTGCACTAGACTTCTCAATTTTCATCAAGTGAAAGATATATCTAAGGAAAAATTTTAATCTTATCTGAGCCCCCATTGTATGCACTAGAAAAGCCAATTGCCAAATAAGACATAGCAATAAAGATTACTTCATGTATATGAAACCATGTGAGGATTTCAACCACGCAAGAATTCCTCTTTTTTTTTTTTCTTTTTTTTTTTTTATAATTGGTCATGTAAGAAGACCAAAATATTAGGATCTTCATTCCGATCCATATGAATATATTACTAGTGCCTGGGCGATACCTCTTGCACAACATTTTGTAGTTTTTTGATATATTCAAATATGGTATTGATAAGTGGGTTTACCGAAAGGGTACCTTTCTTTTGTTGAATTGAAGTACCTCCAAGCCTTTGGTGAATTTTGCACCTTGTAGGAGGAGAGAAATGTTGCTAGCTAGTTTGCAATGTCGTTGACTAATCTCGTCATGTAGAGATTTGTAAAACTATTCATGCCTTTGTGGCTTTGAGTGATGTAGTTTTAGAATTCTTTAAGTTATGCCTTCCTTGATTCCACATAAATCTTGAGATGATTTCCTCAGGCTCCCTTGAACCAATTCGTTTCAAGGAGGTCAATCTTGTGCACTTTATACACCCACTTTTGGTTTTTCATACCCACTTGAGGCTCTTTTTCTTTGCACCCCTCGTTGGGCCTTGCTTACAATTTGCACCCTTTGCTAGAACGTGCTACGGCTTATACCCATTGCTAGTACATGCTACAAGTTGTACCCATTACTGGGATATGCTTACAATCTGCACCCACTATTGGGACGTGCTACGGCTTATATCCATAAACTTTTGCTCTTGACCAGTTTCTTGGTTGTACTTGGAAACTTTTGCTCTTGGCCAATTTCTGGGCTATGTACTTAGAAAATTTGTTCTAGGCCAAGTCCTTGGCCAGGTACTTGGAAGACTTGCTCTATTCCAAGTCCCGGGCCATGTCACTTGAATAATTTTGTTCTAACCAAGTCTTGGGCCAAATACATGGAAAATTTGCTCTTTTCCAAGTCTTGGGCCATGGTGCTCGGAAAATTTTTTCTGGCCAAGTCTTGGACCAGGTACATGGAAAGTTTGTTCTTCCCAAATCCTGGGCCATGTCACTTGGAAAAATCTGTTCTGGCCAATTCCTGAGCCAGGTACATGGAAAGTTTACTATTCCCAAGTTCTGGGCCAGGTACATGGAAAGTTTGCTCTTTCTAAGTCTAGGGCCATTTCACTTGGAAAATTTGTTCATGGCCATTAAATTCTTCAATTTTCAAAAAGGTTCCTTCATAGCCCCCCATTCTCTCACTGAATTGATTTCTTTTCTTTTCTTCAAAAGGTTAAGAGTTTGTTTCCTTCTCCGAGGATCTTCTAAAACATTCTCTCTTGTCTGTGAACAAATTCTTCATAGAAATACTCTTCTTTTATGAGTCATCCAAGGTTGCTCTCACTGATGAACCGGTGGCTAGGAGGAGCTCTACCAAGATGATTCTGCCTAGAAGAGGAAGGCTTCCTCTAGGCATGCTCATTAGAGGCTGATTTCACAAACCTCATAGTCTGTTTCTTTCTAGAGATCTCTATCACTACTACTTTTCTAGGGATCTTCTCACTCAATAGGTACTCCTCTTCTTCGAGGAACTAGGCCAGTGAGTCTGCTATAGCCTAGCTTTTGATAGCTCTAGGGATCTTTTAGACCTATGTTGTATTGGAAATTAATATTAGCCACCAGGCTACTCTTCAAGAATGCAAAGGCTGATGAAGGAGGGCTTATGATGGATGAGAGCTCTTCACCAATAGGATTTGGTGGGATGAAAAGCAATGATTCAGTTGTTGAGATGCATGACTGCCAAACACGCCCCTTCTATGCTGGGATACCTCATTTCGATGTCCTTCAATGTTCTATATACTTGGGATCAGGATCTCAGGTACAACAATAGTGATTTTGCCATGAACTAGTACCCATAAGGTAGGCAAATGACTCATGATTTGTTGAAATTTTATGAAAGACATTTGGTTGCTCAGCTCCCCATATGAAAACATTTCCATTTTTCAACAGTTTGGATTGTCCACTAGTGACCAAGGCTAGTCTTGGTGTGAACTTTCTAATGTAAGAAATTCTTTCCAAGAAGCTCTTGAGTTCCTTGACCGTGGTATACCTCTTCATGGTTAATATTGTTGTTGCCTTAGTTGGATCTATGAGAAGATCGATATTAGGCAAAGGAAATTCATCCTTCGAACATGCCTCATTTAAATTGCAAATAAATCTTCATATTTCTTCAATAGTTCTTCCAGTTGCTCTATTTTCTTGTACTGATAACTGACTGCTAATGAGGATAGGGCTTAGGTTCCCTGGGTCAGCCCCCAAGTTCATTTCTTCTAGTTCTTCCTTTGGTAGGATTTGTTCCTCCTTTTCCATATCCTTAGGTTCCTTTGAGATATCTTCTTGGGCCATCATGTAAGATGGTGGTCTAGGATCCCTCAGCAAGCTACATTCAGGTCCTGCATACTTTCATAGGCGATATTCTGCACTTCCTCCAAGTTTCTTCTCCTTCTATGATAGGAGCCCCCCTGAGATCCTAGAGAGGGGATATTCTAGCTCATCATATCCCTATGTTCCTCCAGGATCTCTTCCTGTGCTATCATGTAAGATGGTGGACTAGGATCCTCTTACAAGCTACATTCAGGTCCCACATACCTTCATAAGCGATATTTTTTCTTCCCTCCAGGTTTCTTATTCTCCTTCTAGGATGGGAACCCCCCGGGATCCTGAAGATGGGAAATTTTGGCTCATCATATCTCTATGTCTCTCCAGGATCTCTTCTTGGGCTATCATGTAAGATGGTGGTTCAGGATCCTCTTGCAAGTTACATTCAGGTCTCACATATCTTCTTAAGCAATATTATATTTTCCCTCCAAGTTTCTTCTCCTTCTTGGATGGGAGCCATTTGGGATCTTGGAGATGGGATATTCTTCAGCTGGAGCCGACTCATCATAGAATATGTTTTCCATAAAGTTTACTTCATGTTGGATGAAGGGACTAGGATTGGCAGCAATTTTTGTGGGCTTTCCATTCAATCCTTCTTTCACGTATCAGTGGAACGTTGAAAGGATCAGGCGATACTTATGATGCCATGGTCGGCCCTTAGAGCTAGTTGTAGGTGTCCTTCAGTGGACTCTGTAGCTCCTCCAAATCTTGTTATTTCCATGGGTGACCCTAATTGTTGAGCTGCAATAAATGATAGATGCACTATATTGTTGTTGAGCTTTCAATAATATTGATTTTGCTATTGACTTGCAATATAGTGTTTCTATTGATTTTCTTTAAGATATATTCAAGGTCCACCGCACAATAAGCTTTAACCGCCCAAGACATGAGGCAATTGTTGAATCATGCTTGATCCACCTTCTCTTGATTCTATTGTGAAACATCTATCCACTTTCCTAATGGCTCCTTTTTTTTTTTTTTTTTTCAAACAATTTTTTACCTTGCTGGATCTATGGAAGTACTTCACCTTTGCTGGAGCCAAGGAATTATTCCACTTTGCTGGAATCAAAAAACTATTCCATTAAGGAACAACTCAAAAAAATTTTGGAACCAAGGGACTACTCCATTTTGCTAGAACTGTGGCTGGAACCAAGGAACTACTCAGCTTCTTTGGAATCAATGAGCTACTCCATTTTCGTTGGATTTGTGTCTGGAACTAGGGAACTACTCAATTTTACTAGAATCAAGGATCTACTCAATATTGCTGGAATCAAGGATCTCCTTTAAAATCAAGGATCTGCTCAGTTTTGCTAGAATCAAGGATCTCCTCAGCTTTGTTGGAATCAAGGATCTCATTAGCTTTGCTGGGATCTATAAAATGTACTCCCCCTTAGATCGAGGGTTTTACAAGGAGTCGCCACTTATTTAATTTAAATGGAAAAATAAGAAAACCTTCAATATAAAAATTACTTTTGTTGTATTAATGTATATGACAATTTATATCAATTTTGTAACAAAAATTTACAATGCTTTTTTATCCTAGATACAATCTAAGAAAAGTAAATTACATTACTTTATTTCCTAGTTACATTCTAAAAAATGTAAAATTCCATATACAAGAGCATAGTCTAGAACCCCTGCTCTTGGTTCGGAGGCTAATTTACGAGATGGGAAGGGATTAAGCACCCATCTCGCCCAGTAAAACTAGTCTCTTAGGTTAAGGTGGCCAATATCATGTCATGTCAAACAAATACAAAGAATATGTCATATAAATATGTTAATTTGCATGAATTGTAAACAAATATGTGTTAGAGGAATTTAACATAAAGAGAAACAAAGAGTGAAACTTGTTAGATAACAATTTTAATGTAAAGAAAGCATGAAGGTAATGGCATGTTCATCCAAGAAATCAATATAAACAAAAAATTCCTAGCCTAGACATGTTCATCTAAGCATGTGAAGAAAAAAACAAAGTTGTAATGTTATTTGTCATCAACATAATTGCAGAGAGAACAAAATAAAATAAAACATTTAAGCATATTTGATCATCCAAACAACTATAAAAAACAAAAATAAAGGAAAAATCCCTTTCATCTAGAGAAAATCAAAATACTTAGACAAGCTCATGCAAGCATTTAAAAAAAAAGTAGAACAACTACCTAGACATGTTCATCTAAGCATTCAAGGGAAAGTTGTTCTTTAGCCTAGAAGTGTTCATCTAAGCATGTAAAAGGAATATCAATGAGACATATAGGCATGTTCATCCTAGCATATGATGAAAGAAACAAATAATGACTTGTTAAGCATTTATTCAAGCATGTGTACAAAGTTAAGAACATAATTAACTACTTAGCAGCATAGAACATAAATTAAAAGGGGGAAGTGATCACTTAAAGGGCTAGGGAGAAAGCAAGGAAGTACTAAACTACAACCAAAATGAGAACAATGGTTGCATAACAGCTTTTCTTTTCTGCTTTTTCACTAGCTCTCTAGAGGGAATTCGGGGTCCAAAAATGGAAGAGGTCTTCTCTATTTATAGGGGAAGGGATGGCTTAGCTTTAAAGCTAAGTTATTAGCTTTCTTCTGAAGCTAAGGGAGGAGGTAACCTGTTTAAATGAGCTGGAACGGATTTGGTGCTGATCCCCATTTGAATTTTGAAAGGAAGTTGAAGATGATGCTGCACCTGCTTCGTATTTTGGCTCTAGCTTTCTGTTCAAAATTCCAATTGATTCAAAATTGGTATTTTTTGAAAGGAAATTCAATTATATACAACTTTTTCAGAAATAGAGAAAACCAAATTTCAACTTTTTCCAGGCCAAAAATGCGTTTCAAATTGCTGCTAAAAATAAGAACGTTTTTTGAGCATTTTTGAATTTTTTTACAGGATGTATCTATTTCTCTAAGTAATTTATTTTTCAAAAATCTTTCTTCTGAATCAAAGGGAAAGGATAAGAGGCTTGAACAGATTTGATGTTGATCCCCACTTGAAATTTTGAGAGAAAATAGAAGATAATGCTGAATTTGTGTTATCTTCTGCACCTGTTTCGTATTTTGGCCATAACTTGCTGCTTCAAATTCCAATTGATTCAGGATTGATGTTTTTGGAAAGTAAATTCAATTCTCTATAACTTTTATAGAAATAGATAAATCCAAATTTCAACGTTTTCCAGGCCAAAAATGCGATTCAAGTTGCTGCTGAAGATAACGACGTTTTTTGGGCATTTTTTCTATTTTTTTGAATTTTTCCGAATTCCGTTCATACTCGACCCGGGCAAGAAAATTTCGAAAAATATAGTAAAAAAATTCAAAAAACCATAAAACCTCTTTCCGGCATTATTTTTAGCCAAAACGAAATGACAGAGGTCAGAAAAGAGAAAAAAAAAATTTAGTTCCGAATTCTGTTCATACTCGACCCGGGCAAGAAAATTTCGAAAAAAATAGTAAAAAAATTCAAAAAACCATAAAACCTCTTTCCGGCATTATTTTTAGCCAAAACGGAATGACAGAGGTCAGAAAAGAGAAAAAAAAAATTTAGTTCCGAATTCTGTTCATACTCGACCTGGGCAAGAAAATTTCGAAAAAAATAGTAAAAAAATTCAAAAAACTATAAAACCTGTTCCCGGAATTATTTTTTGCCAAAACGGGATGAGGTAGGCCGAGAAAGCGAGAAAAAAATTTTAGTCCCGAATTCCGTTCACACTCGACCCGGGCAAGAAAATTTCGAAAAAAATAGTAAAAAAATTCAAAAACTTATAAAACCTCTTTCCGGCATTATTTTTTGCCAAAACGGGATGAGGTAGGCCGAGAAAGCGAGAAAAAAATTTTAGTCCCGAATTCCATTCACACTCGACGTGGGCAAGAAAATTTCAAAAAAATAGTAAAAAAAATCAAAAAATTATAAAACCTCTTCCCCGCATTATTTTTAGCCAAAACGAGATAAGATAGGCCGAAAAAGAGGGAAAAAAATTTTAGTCCCGAATTTCGTTCATACTCGACCCGGGCAAGAAAATTCCGAAAAAAAAATGTAAAAAAATTCAAAAAATTATAAAACCTCTTTCAGGCATTATTTTTAGCCAAAACGGGATGAGATAGGTGGAAAAAGAGAAAAAAAAAAATTTTACTTCCGAATTCCGTTCATACTCGACCCGGGCAAGAAAATTTTGAAAAAAATAGTAAAAAAATTCAAAAAATTATAAATCTTTTCCCGGCATTATTTTTAGCCAAAACGAGATGAGCTAGGCTAAAAAAGGGGAAAAAAAATTTTAGTCCCGAATTCCGTTCATACTCGACCCAGGCAAGAAAATTCCGAAAAAATAGTAAAAAAATTCAAAAAATTATAAAACCTTTTCCCGGAATTATTTTTTGCCAAAACTGGATGAGGTAGACCGAGAAAGCAAGAAAAAAATTTTAGTCCCGAATTCCGTTCATACTCAACCCGGGCAAGAAAATTCCGAAAAAAATAGTAAAAAAATTCAAAAAACTATAAAACCACTTTCCAGCATTATTTATAACCAAAACGGGATGAGAAATGCCGAAAAAGAGAAAAAAAAAATTTAGTCCCGAATTCCGTTCATACTCGACATGGGCAAGAAAATTCCGAAAAAAATAGTAAAAAAATTCAAAAAATTATAAAACCCCTTCCCGGCATTATTTTTTGCCAAAACTTGATGAGGTAGGCCGAGAAAGCGAGAAAAAAATTTTAGTCCCGAATTCCATTCACACTCGACGTGGGCAAGAAAATTTCGAAAAAAATAGTAAAAAAAATCAAAAAATTATAAAACCTTTTCCCCGCGTTATTTTTAGCCAAAACGAGATGAGATAGGCCGAAAAAGAGGGAAAAAAATTTTAGTCCCGAATTTCGTTCATACTCGAACCGGGCAAGAAAATTCCGAAAAAAATAGTAAAAAAATTCAAAAAATTATAAAACCTCTTTCTGGCATTATTTTCAGCCAAAATGGGATGAGATTGGTGGAAAAAGTGAAAAAAAAAATTTTAGTTCCGAATTCCGTTCATACTCGACCCGGGCAAGAAAATTTCAAAAAAATAGTAAAACAATTCAAAAAATTATAAATCCTTTCCCGGCATTATTTTTAGCCAAAACGGGATGAGATAGGCTGAAAAAGGGGAAAAAAAATTTTAGTCCCGAATTCTGTTCATACTCGACCAGGGTAAGAAAATTCCGAAAAAAATAGTAAAAAAATTCAAAAAATTATAAAACCTTTTCCCGGCATTATTTTTTGCCAAAACTGGATGAGGTAGGCTGAGAAAGCAAGAAAAAAATTTTAGTCCCGAATTCCGTTCATACTCAACCCGGGCAAGAAAATTCCGAAAAAAATAGTAAAAAAATTCAAAAAACTATAAAACCACTTTCCAGCATTATTTATAACCAAAACGGGATGAGAAAGGCCAAAAAAGAGAAAAAAAAATTTTAGTCCCGAATTCCGTTCATACTCGACATGGGCAAGAAAATTCCGAAAAAAATAGTAAAAAAATTCAAAAAATTATAAAACCCCTTCCCGGCATTATTTTTTGCCAAAACTTGATGAGGTTGGCCGAGAAAGCGAGAAAAAAATTTTAGTCCTGAATTCCGTTTGTACTCGACCCGGCAAGAAAATTCCCAAAAAAATAGCAAAAAAATTCAAAAAATTAAAAAACCTCTTTCCAACATTATTTTTAGCCATAACAGGATGAGGTAGGCCAAGAAAGCGAGAAAAAAATTTTAGTCCCGAATTCCGTTCATACTTGACCCGGGCAAGAAAATTCCGAAAAAAATAGTAATAAAATTCAAAAAATTATAAAATCTCTTTCCAGCATTGTTTTTAGCCAAAATGGGATGAGATAGACCGAAAAAGAGAAAAAAAAAAATTTAGTCCCGAATTCCGTTCATACATGATCTGGGCAAGAAAATTCCAAAAAAAGTAGTAAAACAATTCAAAAAATTATAAAACCACTTTCCGGCATTATTTATAACCAAAACGGGATGAGATAGGCCAAAAAAGAGAAAAAAAAATTTTAGTCCCGAATTCCGTTCATACTCGATACGGGTAAGAAAATTCCAAAAACAATAGTAAAAAAATTCAAAAAATTATAAAACCTCTTCCCGGCATTATTTTTAGCCAAAACGGGATGAGATAGGCCAAAAATGAGAGAAAAAAATTTTAGTCTCAAATTCCGTTCATATTCGACTCGGGCAAGAAAATTCAGAAAAAAATAGTTAAAAATTTCAAAAAATTATAAAACCTCTTCCCGGCATTATATTTTGCCAAAGCTTTATGAGGTAGGTCGAGAAAGCGAGAAAAAAATTTTACACCCGAATTCCGTTTGCACTAGACCGGGCATGAAATTTCAGAAAAAAATAGCAAAAAAATTCCAAAAATTACAAAACCTCTTTCCGACATTATTTTTAGCCAAAACGAGATGAGATAGGCCAAAAACAAGAGAAAAAAAATTTTAGTCTCGAATTCCGTTCATACTCGACCCGGGCAAGAAAATTCCGAAAAAAATAGTTACAAAATTCAAAAAATTGTAAAACCTCTTCCCGGCATTATTTTTTGCCAAAACGGGATGAGATAGGAAAAGAACGAGGGAAAAAAAATTTAGTCTTGAATTCCGTTCATAGTCGACCCGGGCAAGAAAATTCCAAAAAAAATAGTTCAAAAATTCAAAAAATTATAAAACCTCTTCCCGGCATTATTTTTTGCCAAAGCTTTATGAGGTAGGTCGAGAAAGCGAGAAAAAAATTTTAGTCCCGAATTTCGTTTGCACTCGACCCGGCATGAAAATTCCGAAAAAAATAGCAAAAAAATTCAAAAAATTACAAAACCTCTTTTCGACATTATTTTTAGCCGAATAGGGAATGAGATAGGCCGAAAAAAAGAAAAAAAAAATTTTAATCCCGAATTCCGTTCATACTCGACCCGGGCAAGAAAATTCCGAAAAAAATATTAAAAAAATTCGAAATATTATAAAACCTCTTCCCGGCATTATTTTTAGCCAAAGCGGGATGAGATACGGTGAAAAAGAGGGAAAAATATTTGAGTCCCGAATTCCGTTCATACTCGGCCCGGGCAAGAAAATTCCGAAAAATATAGTAAAAAAATTCAAAAATTAAAATACCTCTTTCCGGCTTTATTTTTAGCCAAAACGGGATGAGATAGGATGAAAAAGAGGAAAAAAAAATTTTATTCCCGAATTCCGTTCATACTTGACCCGGGCAAGAAAATTCCGAAAAAAATAGTTAAAAAATTCAAAAAATTAAAATACATCTTTCCGGCATTGGTTTTTGCCAAAACTGGATGAGATAGGCCGACAAAGAGAAAAAAAAAATTTAGTCCCTAATTTCGTTCATACTTGACCCGGACAAGAAAATTCCGAAAAAAATAGTAAAACAATTCAAAAAATTTTAAAACCACTTTCCGGTATTATTTATAAGAATTCTGAAAAAAATAGTAATAAAATTCAAAAAATTATAAAACCTCTTCCCGGCATTATTTTTAGCAGCAAAACGGGATGAGATAGGCTGAAAAAGAAAAAAAAAAAATTTAGTCCCGAATTCCGTTCATACTCGGCCCGGGCATGAAAATTTCGGAAAAATTAGTAAAAAAATTCAAAAAATTATAAAACCTTTTCCCGGCATTATTTTTAGCCAAAACGGGATGAGATAGGCCGAAAAAGGGGAAAAAAAATTTTAGACTCGAATTCTATTCATACTCGACCCGGGCATGAAAATTCCGAAAAAAATAGTAAAAAAATTCAAAAAACTATAAAACCACTTTCCAGCATTACTTGTAACCAAAACGGGATGAGAAAGGCCGAAAAAGAGAAAAAAAAAATTTTAGTCCCGAATTCCGTTCATACTCGACATGGGCAAGAAAATTCCGAAAAAAATAGTAAAAAAATTCAAAAAATTATAAAACCCCTTCCTGGCATTATTTTTTGCCAAAACTTGATGAGGTAGGCCGAGAAAACGAGAAAAAAATTTTAGTCCCAAATTCCGTTTGTACTCGACCCGGCAAGAAAATTCCCAAAAAAATAGCAAAAAAATTCAAAAAATTAAAAAACCTCTTTCCGACATTATTTATAGCCATAACGGGATAAGGTAGGCTGAAAAAGCGAGAAAAAAAATTTTAGTCCCGAATTCCGTTCATACTTGACCCGGGCAAGAAAATTTCGAAAAAAATGGTAAAAAAATTCAAAATATTAAAATACATCTTTCCGGCATTATTTTTAGCCAAAACTAGACGAGATAGGCCGAAAAAGAGAAAAAAAAATTTAGTCCAGAATTCCGTTCATACTCGACCCCGGCAAGAAAATTCCGAAAAAAATAGTAATAAAATTCAAAAAATTATAAAATCTCTTTCCGGCGTTATTTTTAGCCAAAACGAGATGAGTTAGGCTGAAAAAGAGAAAAACAAATTTTAGTCCCGAATTCCGTTCATACTCGATCTAGGCAAGAAAATTCCGAAAAAAGTAGTAAAAAAATTCAAAAAATTATAAAACCACTTTCCGGCATTATTTATACCCAAAACGGGATGAGATAGGCTGAAAAAGAGAAAAAAAAAAAATTTAGTCCCGAATTCCGTTCATACTCGACCCGGGTAAGAAAATTTCGAAAAAAATAGTAAAAAAATTCAAAAAATTATAAAACCTCTTCCCGGCATTATTATTAGCCAAAACGGGATGAGATAGGTCAAAAAAAAGTGAAAAAAATTTAGTCACGAATTCCGTTCATACTCGACCCGGGCAAGAAAATTCAGAAAAAAATAGTAAAAAAATTCAAAAAATTATAAAACCTCTTCCCGGCATTATTTTTTGCCAAAGCTTGATGAGGTAGGACGAGAAAGCAAGAAAAAAATTTTAGTCCCGAATTCCGTTTGCACTCGACCCGGCATGAAAATTCCGAAAAAAATAGCAAAAAAATTCAAAAAATTACAAAACCTCTTTCCAACATTATTTTTAGCGAAAACGGGAATGCGATAGGCAGAAAAAAAGAAGAAAAAAATTTTTAATCCCGAATTCCATTCATACTCAACCCGGGCATGAAAATTCCGAAAAAAATATTAAAAAATTTCGAAAAATTATAAAGCCTCTTCCCGGCATTATTTTTGGCCAAAGCGGGATGAGATACAATGAAAAAGAGGGAAAAAAATTTGAGTCCCGAATTCCGTTCATACTCAACCCGGGCAAGAAAATTCCTAAAAAAAGAGTAAAAAAATTCAAAAAATTAAAAAAACTCTTTCCGGCATTATTTTTAGCAAAAACGAGATGAGATAGGACGAAAAGGAGAAATAAAATTTTATTCCCGAATTCCATTCATACTTGACCCGGGCAAGAAAATTTCGGAAAAAATAGTAATAAAATTCAAAAAATTATAAAATCTCTTTTTGGCATTATTTTTAGCCAAAACGGGATGAGATAGGCTGAAAAAGAACAAAAAAAATTTAGTCCCGAATTCCGTTCATACTCGATCGGGGCAAGAAAATTCCGAACAAAATATTAAAAAAATTCAAAAAATTTTAAAACCACTTTCCGGCATTATTTATAAGAATTCCGAAAAAAATAGTAATAAAATTCAAAATATTATAAAACCTCTTCCCGGCATTATTTTTAGCCAGAACGGGATGAGATTGGCCGAAAAAGAAAAAAATAAATTTTAGTCCCGAAGTCCGTTCATACTCAACCCGGGCAAGAAAATTTCGAAAAAAATAGCAAAAAAATTCAAAAAATTATAAAACTTTTTCCCGGCATTATTTTTAGCCAAAACGGGATGAGATAGGCCGAAAAAGGGGAAAAAAATTTTAGTCTCGAATTCCGTTCATACTCGACCCGGGAAAGAAAATTCTGAAAAAAATAGTTAAAAAATTCAAAAAATTATAAAACCTTTTCCTGGCATTATTTTTTGCCAAAACAGAATGAGGTAGGCCGAGAAAGCGAGAAAAAAATTTTAGTCCCGAATTCCGTTCATACTCAACCCGGGTAGGAAAATTCCGAAAAAAATAGTAAAAAAATTCAAAAAACTATAAAACCACTTTCCAGCATTATTTATAACCAAAACGGGATGAGAAAGGTCGAAAAAGAGAAAAAAAAATTTTAGTCCCGAATTCCGTTCATACTCAACATGGGCAAGAAAATTCCAAAAAAAGAGCAAAAAAATTCAAAAAATTATAAAACCTCTTCCCGGCATTATTTTTTGCAAAAGACTTGACGAGGTTGGCCGAGAAAGCGAGAAAAAGATTTTAGTCCCGAATTCCGTTTGTACTCGACCTGGCAAGAAAATTCCCAAAAAAATAGTAAAAAAAATCAAAAAATTATAAAACCTCTTCCCCGCATTATTTTTAGCCAAAACGAGATAAGATAGGCCGAAAAAGAGGGAAAAAAATTTTAGTCCCGAATTTCGTTCATACTCGACCCGGGCAAGAAAATTCCGAAAAAAAAATGTAAAAAAATTCAAAAAATTATAAAACCTCTTTCAGGCATTATTTTTAGCCAAAACGGGATGAGATAGGTGGAAAAAGAGAAAAAAAAAAAATTTTACTTCCGAATTCCGTTCATACTCGACCCGGGCAAGAAAATTTTGAAAAAAATAGTAAAAAAATTCAAAAAATTATAAATCTTTTCCCGGCATTATTTTTAGCCAAAACGAGATGAGCTAGGCTAAAAAAGGGGAAAAAAAATTTTAGTCCCGAATTCCGTTCATACTCGACCCAGGCAAGAAAATTCCGAAAAAATAGTAAAAAAATTCAAAAAATTATAAAACCTTTTCCCGGAATTATTTTTTGCCAAAACTGGATGAGGTAGACCGAGAAAGCAAGAAAAAAATTTTAGTCCCGAATTCCGTTCATACTCAACCCGGGCAAGAAAATTCCGAAAAAAATAGTAAAAAAATTCAAAAAACTATAAAACCACTTTCCAGCATTATTTATAACCAAAACGGGATGAGAAATGCCGAAAAAGAGAAAAAAAAAATTTAGTCCCGAATTCCGTTCATACTCGACATGGGCAAGAAAATTCCGAAAAAAATAGTAAAAAAATTCAAAAAATTATAAAACCCCTTCCCGGCATTATTTTTTGCCAAAACTTGATGAGGTAGGCCGAGAAAGCGAGAAAAAAATTTTAGTCCCGAATTCCATTCACACTCGACGTGGGCAAGAAAATTTCGAAAAAAATAGTAAAAAAAATCAAAAAATTATAAAACCTTTTCCCCGCGTTATTTTTAGCCAAAACGAGATGAGATAGGCCGAAAAAGAGGGAAAAAAATTTTAGTCCCGAATTTCGTTCATACTCGAACCGGGCAAGAAAATTCCGAAAAAAATAGTAAAAAAATTCAAAAAATTATAAAACCTCTTTCTGGCATTATTTTCAGCCAAAATGGGATGAGATTGGTGGAAAAAGTGAAAAAAAAAATTTTAGTTCCGAATTCCGTTCATACTCGACCCGGGCAAGAAAATTTCAAAAAAATAGTAAAACAATTCAAAAAATTATAAATCCTTTCCCGGCATTATTTTTAGCCAAAACGGGATGAGATAGGCTGAAAAAGGGGAAAAAAAATTTTAGTCCCGAATTCTGTTCATACTCGACCAGGGTAAGAAAATTCCGAAAAAAATAGTAAAAAAATTCAAAAAATTATAAAACCTTTTCCCGGCATTATTTTTTGCCAAAACTGGATGAGGTAGGCTGAGAAAGCAAGAAAAAAATTTTAGTCCCGAATTCCGTTCATACTCAACCCGGGCAAGAAAATTCCGAAAAAAATAGTAAAAAAATTCAAAAAACTATAAAACCACTTTCCAGCATTATTTATAACCAAAACGGGATGAGAAAGGCCAAAAAAGAGAAAAAAAAATTTTAGTCCCGAATTCCGTTCATACTCGACATGGGCAAGAAAATTCCGAAAAAAATAGTAAAAAAATTCAAAAAATTATAAAACCCCTTCCCGGCATTATTTTTTGCCAAAACTTGATGAGGTTGGCCGAGAAAGCGAGAAAAAAATTTTAGTCCTGAATTCCGTTTGTACTCGACCCGGCAAGAAAATTCCCAAAAAAATAGCAAAAAAATTCAAAAAATTAAAAAACCTCTTTCCAACATTATTTTTAGCCATAACAGGATGAGGTAGGCCAAGAAAGCGAGAAAAAAATTTTAGTCCCGAATTCCGTTCATACTTGACCCGGGCAAGAAAATTCCGAAAAAAATAGTAATAAAATTCAAAAAATTATAAAATCTCTTTCCAGCATTGTTTTTAGCCAAAATGGGATGAGATAGACCGAAAAAGAGAAAAAAAAAAATTTAGTCCCGAATTCCGTTCATACATGATCTGGGCAAGAAAATTCCAAAAAAAGTAGTAAAACAATTCAAAAAATTATAAAACCACTTTCCGGCATTATTTATAACCAAAACGGGATGAGATAGGCCAAAAAAGAGAAAAAAAAATTTTAGTCCCGAATTCCGTTCATACTCGATACGGGTAAGAAAATTCCAAAAACAATAGTAAAAAAATTCAAAAAATTATAAAACCTCTTCCCGGCATTATTTTTAGCCAAAACGGGATGAGATAGGCCAAAAATGAGAGAAAAAAATTTTAGTCTCAAATTCCGTTCATATTCGACTCGGGCAAGAAAATTCAGAAAAAAATAGTTAAAAATTTCAAAAAATTATAAAACCTCTTCCCGGCATTATATTTTGCCAAAGCTTTATGAGGTAGGTCGAGAAAGCGAGAAAAAAATTTTACACCCGAATTCCGTTTGCACTAGACCGGGCATGAAATTTCAGAAAAAAATAGCAAAAAAATTCCAAAAATTACAAAACCTCTTTCCGACATTATTTTTAGCCAAAACGAGATGAGATAGGCCAAAAACAAGAGAAAAAAAATTTTAGTCTCGAATTCCGTTCATACTCGACCCGGGCAAGAAAATTCCGAAAAAAATAGTTACAAAATTCAAAAAATTGTAAAACCTCTTCCCGGCATTATTTTTTGCCAAAACGGGATGAGATAGGAAAAGAACGAGGGAAAAAAAATTTAGTCTTGAATTCCGTTCATAGTCGACCCGGGCAAGAAAATTCCAAAAAAAATAGTTCAAAAATTCAAAAAATTATAAAACCTCTTCCCGGCATTATTTTTTGCCAAAGCTTTATGAGGTAGGTCGAGAAAGCGAGAAAAAAATTTTAGTCCCGAATTTCGTTTGCACTCGACCCGGCATGAAAATTCCGAAAAAAATAGCAAAAAAATTCAAAAAATTACAAAACCTCTTTTCGACATTATTTTTAGCCGAATAGGGAATGAGATAGGCCGAAAAAAAGAAAAAAAAAATTTTAATCCCGAATTCCGTTCATACTCGACCCGGGCAAGAAAATTCCGAAAAAAATATTAAAAAAATTCGAAATATTATAAAACCTCTTCCCGGCATTATTTTTAGCCAAAGCGGGATGAGATACGGTGAAAAAGAGGGAAAAATATTTGAGTCCCGAATTCCGTTCATACTCGGCCCGGGCAAGAAAATTCCGAAAAATATAGTAAAAAAATTCAAAAATTAAAATACCTCTTTCCGGCTTTATTTTTAGCCAAAACGGGATGAGATAGGATGAAAAAGAGGAAAAAAAAATTTTATTCCCGAATTCCGTTCATACTTGACCCGGGCAAGAAAATTCCGAAAAAAATAGTTAAAAAATTCAAAAAATTAAAATACATCTTTCCGGCATTGGTTTTTGCCAAAACTGGATGAGATAGGCCGACAAAGAGAAAAAAAAAATTTAGTCCCTAATTTCGTTCATACTTGACCCGGACAAGAAAATTCCGAAAAAAATAGTAAAACAATTCAAAAAATTTTAAAACCACTTTCCGGTATTATTTATAAGAATTCTGAAAAAAATAGTAATAAAATTCAAAAAATTATAAAACCTCTTCCCGGCATTATTTTTAGCAGCAAAACGGGATGAGATAGGCTGAAAAAGAAAAAAAAAAAATTTAGTCCCGAATTCCGTTCATACTCGGCCCGGGCATGAAAATTTCGGAAAAATTAGTAAAAAAATTCAAAAAATTATAAAACCTTTTCCCGGCATTATTTTTAGCCAAAACGGGATGAGATAGGCCGAAAAAGGGGAAAAAAAATTTTAGACTCGAATTCTATTCATACTCGACCCGGGCATGAAAATTCCGAAAAAAATAGTAAAAAAATTCAAAAAACTATAAAACCACTTTCCAGCATTACTTGTAACCAAAACGGGATGAGAAAGGCCGAAAAAGAGAAAAAAAAAATTTTAGTCCCGAATTCCGTTCATACTCGACATGGGCAAGAAAATTCCGAAAAAAATAGTAAAAAAATTCAAAAAATTATAAAACCCCTTCCTGGCATTATTTTTTGCCAAAACTTGATGAGGTAGGCCGAGAAAACGAGAAAAAAATTTTAGTCCCAAATTCCGTTTGTACTCGACCCGGCAAGAAAATTCCCAAAAAAATAGCAAAAAAATTCAAAAAATTAAAAAACCTCTTTCCGACATTATTTATAGCCATAACGGGATAAGGTAGGCTGAAAAAGCGAGAAAAAAAATTTTAGTCCCGAATTCCGTTCATACTTGACCCGGGCAAGAAAATTTCGAAAAAAATGGTAAAAAAATTCAAAATATTAAAATACATCTTTCCGGCATTATTTTTAGCCAAAACTAGACGAGATAGGCCGAAAAAGAGAAAAAAAAATTTAGTCCAGAATTCCGTTCATACTCGACCCCGGCAAGAAAATTCCGAAAAAAATAGTAATAAAATTCAAAAAATTATAAAATCTCTTTCCGGCGTTATTTTTAGCCAAAACGAGATGAGTTAGGCTGAAAAAGAGAAAAACAAATTTTAGTCCCGAATTCCGTTCATACTCGATCTAGGCAAGAAAATTCCGAAAAAAGTAGTAAAAAAATTCAAAAAATTATAAAACCACTTTCCGGCATTATTTATACCCAAAACGGGATGAGATAGGCTGAAAAAGAGAAAAAAAAAAAATTTAGTCCCGAATTCCGTTCATACTCGACCCGGGTAAGAAAATTTCGAAAAAAATAGTAAAAAAATTCAAAAAATTATAAAACCTCTTCCCGGCATTATTATTAGCCAAAACGGGATGAGATAGGTCAAAAAAAAGTGAAAAAAATTTAGTCACGAATTCCGTTCATACTCGACCCGGGCAAGAAAATTCAGAAAAAAATAGTAAAAAAATTCAAAAAATTATAAAACCTCTTCCCGGCATTATTTTTTGCCAAAGCTTGATGAGGTAGGACGAGAAAGCAAGAAAAAAATTTTAGTCCCGAATTCCGTTTGCACTCGACCCGGCATGAAAATTCCGAAAAAAATAGCAAAAAAATTCAAAAAATTACAAAACCTCTTTCCAACATTATTTTTAGCGAAAACGGGAATGCGATAGGCAGAAAAAAAGAAGAAAAAAATTTTTAATCCCGAATTCCATTCATACTCAACCCGGGCATGAAAATTCCGAAAAAAATATTAAAAAATTTCGAAAAATTATAAAGCCTCTTCCCGGCATTATTTTTGGCCAAAGCGGGATGAGATACAATGAAAAAGAGGGAAAAAAATTTGAGTCCCGAATTCCGTTCATACTCAACCCGGGCAAGAAAATTCCTAAAAAAAGAGTAAAAAAATTCAAAAAATTAAAAAAACTCTTTCCGGCATTATTTTTAGCAAAAACGAGATGAGATAGGACGAAAAGGAGAAATAAAATTTTATTCCCGAATTCCATTCATACTTGACCCGGGCAAGAAAATTTCGGAAAAAATAGTAATAAAATTCAAAAAATTATAAAATCTCTTTTTGGCATTATTTTTAGCCAAAACGGGATGAGATAGGCTGAAAAAGAACAAAAAAAATTTAGTCCCGAATTCCGTTCATACTCGATCGGGGCAAGAAAATTCCGAACAAAATATTAAAAAAATTCAAAAAATTTTAAAACCACTTTCCGGCATTATTTATAAGAATTCCGAAAAAAATAGTAATAAAATTCAAAATATTATAAAACCTCTTCCCGGCATTATTTTTAGCCAGAACGGGATGAGATTGGCCGAAAAAGAAAAAAATAAATTTTAGTCCCGAAGTCCGTTCATACTCAACCCGGGCAAGAAAATTTCGAAAAAAATAGCAAAAAAATTCAAAAAATTATAAAACTTTTTCCCGGCATTATTTTTAGCCAAAACGGGATGAGATAGGCCGAAAAAGGGGAAAAAAATTTTAGTCTCGAATTCCGTTCATACTCGACCCGGGAAAGAAAATTCTGAAAAAAATAGTTAAAAAATTCAAAAAATTATAAAACCTTTTCCTGGCATTATTTTTTGCCAAAACAGAATGAGGTAGGCCGAGAAAGCGAGAAAAAAATTTTAGTCCCGAATTCCGTTCATACTCAACCCGGGTAGGAAAATTCCGAAAAAAATAGTAAAAAAATTCAAAAAACTATAAAACCACTTTCCAGCATTATTTATAACCAAAACGGGATGAGAAAGGTCGAAAAAGAGAAAAAAAAATTTTAGTCCCGAATTCCGTTCATACTCAACATGGGCAAGAAAATTCCAAAAAAAGAGCAAAAAAATTCAAAAAATTATAAAACCTCTTCCCGGCATTATTTTTTGCAAAAGACTTGACGAGGTTGGCCGAGAAAGCGAGAAAAAGATTTTAGTCCCGAATTCCGTTTGTACTCGACCTGGCAAGAAAATTCCCAAAAAAATAGCAAAAAAATTAAAAAAATTAAAAAACCTCTTTTCGACATATAGCCATAACGGGATGAGGTAGGCTGAGAAAGCGAGAAAAAACTTTTGGTGCCGAATTCCATTCATACTTGACCCAGGAAAGAAAATTCCGAAAAAAATAGTAAAAAAATTCAAAAAATTAAAATACATCTTTCCGGCATTATTTTTAGCCAAAACTGGATGAGAGAGGCCGAAAAAGAGAAAAAAAAAATTTAGTCCCGAATTTCGTTCATACTCGACCCGGGCAAGAAAATTCTGAAAAAAATAGTAACAAAATTCAAAAAATTGTAAAATCTCTTTCCGGCATTTTTTTTAGCTAAAATGAGATGAGTTATGCTGAGAAAGTGAAAAACAAATTTTACTCCAAAATTCCGTTCATACTCGATCTGGGCAAGAAAATTCCGAAAAAAGTAATAAAAAAATTCAAAAAATTATAAAACCACTTTCCGTCATTATTTATAACCAAAACGGGATAAGATAGGCCGAAAAAGAAAAAAAAAATTTAGTCCCGAATTCCGTTCATACTCGACCCGGGTAAGAAAATTCCGAAAAAAATAGTAAAAAAATTTGAAAAATTATAAAACCTCTTCCTGGCATTATTTTTAACCAAAACGGGATGAGATAGGCCAAATAAAAGAGGAAAAAATTTTAGTCTCGAATTCCGTTCATACTCGACCCAGGCAAGAAAATTCAGAAATCAATAGTTAAAAAATTCAAGAAATTATAAAACCTCTTCCCGGCATTATTTTTTGCTAAAGCTTGATGAGGTAGGTTGAGAAAGCGAGAAAAAAATTTTAGTCCCGAATTCCGTTTGCACTCGACCCGGCATGAAAATTCCGAAAAAAATAGCAAAAAAATTCAAAAAATAACAAAACCTCTTTCCGACATTATTTTTAGCGAAAACGGGAATGAGAGAGGATGAAAAAAAGAAAAAAAAAATTTTAATCCCGAATTCCGTTCGTACTCGACCTGGGTAAGAAAATTCCCAAAAAAATATTAAAAAACTTCGAAAAATCATAAAACCTCTTCCCGGCATTATTTTTAGCCAAAGCGGGGTGAGATACAATGAACAAGAGGGAAAAAAATTTTAGTCCCGAATTCCGTTCATACTCGACTCGAGCAAGAAAATTCCGAAAAATATAGTAAAAAAATTCAAAAAATTAAAATACCTCTTTCCGACATTATTTTTAGCCAAAACGAGATGAGATAGGACAAAAAAGCGAAAAAAAAAAAAAAAAAAAATTTATTCCCGAATTCCATTCATACTTGACCCGTGCAAGAAAATTCCGAAAAAAAGAGTAAAAAAATTCAAAAAATTAAAATACATCTTTCCGGCATTAGTTTTTGCTAAAACTGGATGAGATTGGCGAAAAAAGAGAAAAAAAAAATTTTAGTTCCGAATTCTGTTCGTACTTGACCTGGGCAAGAAAATTCTGAAAAAAATAGTAATAAAATTAAAAAAATTATAAAATCTCTTTCAGGCATTATTTTTCGCCAAAATGGGATGAGATAGGCCGAAAAAGAGAAAAAAAAAATTTTAGTCCCGAATTCCGTTCATACTCGATCTGGGAAAGAAAATTCCAAAAAAAATAGTAAAAAAATTCAAAAAATTTTAAAACCACTTTCCGGCAATATTTATAAGAATTTCGAAAAAAATAGTAATAAAATTTAAAAAATTATAAAACCTCTTCCCGGCATTATTTTTAGCCAAAACGAGATGAGATAGGCTGAAAAAGAGAAAAACAAATTTTAGTCCGAATTCTGTTCATACTCGATCTGGGCAAGAAAATTCCGAAAAAAGTAGTAAAAAAATTCAAAAAATTATAAAACCTCTTTCCGGCATTATTTATATCCGAAACGGGATGAGCTAGGCTGAAAAAGACAAAAAAAAAAAATTTTAGTCCAGAATTCCGTTCATACTCGACCCAGGTAAAAAAATTCCGAAAAAAATAGTAAAGAAATTTGAAAAATTATAAAACCTCTTCCCAGCATTATTTTTAGCCAAAACAGGATGAGATAGGGTAAAAACAAGAGAAAAAAATTTTAGTCTCGAATTCCGTTCATACTCGACCCTGGAAAGAGAATTCAGAAAAAAATAGTTAAAAAATTCAAAAAATTATAAAACCTCTTCCCAGCATTATTTTTTGCCAAATCTTGATGAGGTAGGTCGAGAAAGCGAGAAAAAAAATTTTAGTCCCGAATTCCGTTTGCACTCGACCCGGCATGAAAATTCCGACAAAAATAGCAAAAAAATTCAAAAAATAACAAAACCTCTTTCCGACATTATTTTTAGCGAAAACGGAAATGAGATAGGTTGAAAAAAAGAAAAAAAAAAATTTTAATCCCGAATTCCGTTCATACTCGACCCGGGCAAGAAAATTCCCGAAAAAAATATTAAAAAATTTCGAAAAATCCTAAAACTTCTTCCCGGCATTATTTATAGCCAAAGCGGGATGAGATACGATGAAAAAGAGGGAAAAAAATTTTAGTCCCGAATTCCGTTCATACTCGATCCGGGCAAGAAAATTCCGAAAAATATAGTAAAAAAATTCAAAAAATTAAAATATCTCTTTCCAACATTATTTTTAGCCAAAACGAGATGAGATAGGACGAAAAAGTGAAAAAAAAAAATTTTATTCCCGAATTCCATTCATACTTAACCCGGACAAGAAAATTCCGAAAAAAAAGAGTAAAAAAATTCAAAAAATTAAAATACATCTATCCGGCATTAGTTTTTGCAAAAACTGGATGAGATAGGCCAAAAAAGAGAAAAAAAAATTTTAGTCCCGAATTCTGTTCATACTTGACCCGGGCAAGAAAATTCCGAAAAAAATAGTAAGAAAATTCAAAAAATTATAAAATCTCTTCCCAGCAGTATTTTTAGCCAAAACGGGATGAGCTAGACTGAAAAAGAGAAAAAAAAATTTTAGTCCCGAATTCCGTTCATATTCGATCTGGGCAAGAAAATTCCGAAAAAAGTAGTAAAAAAATTCAAAAAATTATAAAACTGCTTCCTGGCATTATTTTTAGCCAAAACAGAATGAGATAGGCCAAAAACGAGAGAAAAAAATTTTAGTCTCGAATTCCGTTCATAGTCGACCCGGGTAAGAAAATTACGAAAAAAATAGTTAAAAAATTCAAAAAATTATAAAACCTCTTCCCAGCATTATTTTTTGCCAATGCTTGATGAGGTAGGTCGTGAAAGCGAGAAAAAAATTTTAGTCCCAAATTCCGTTTGCACTCGACCCGGCATGAAAATTCCGAAAAAAATAGCAACAAAATTCAAAAAATTACAAAACTCTTTCCGACATTATTTTTAGCCTATACGGGAATGAGATAGGCCAAAAAAAAAAGAAAAAAAAATTAATCCCGAATTCCGTTCATACTCGACACGGGCAAGAAAATTTCGAAAAAAATATTAAAAAAATTCGAAAAATTATAAAACCTATTCCCAGTATATTTTTAGCCAAAGCCGGATGAGATACGACAAAAAAGAGGGAAAATAATTTTAGTCCCGAATTCCGTTCATACTCGACACGGGCAAGAAAATTTCGAAAAAATATAGTTAAAAATTTCAAAAAATTAAAATACCTCTTTCCGGCATTATTTTTAGTCAAAACGGGATGAGATAGGATGAAAATGAGAAAAAAAAAAATTTATTCCCGAATTCCGTTCATACTTGACCCGGGCAAGAAAATTCCGAAGAAAATAGTAAAAAAATTAGAAAACTTAAAATACATCTTTCCAGCGTTGGTTTTTGCCAAAACCGGATGAGATAGGCCGAAAAAGAGAAAAAAAAAAAATTTAGTCCCGAATTCCGTTTATACTTGACCCATGCAAGAAAATTCAGAAAAAAATAGTAATAAAATTGAAAAAATTATAAAATCTCTTTCCGGCATTGTTTTTAGCCAAAACGGGATGAGATAGACCAAAAAAGAGAAAAAAAAAAATTTAGTCCCGGCAAAAAAATTACGAAAAAATAGTAAAAAAATTCAAAAAATTATAAAACCTATTCCCGGCATTATTTTTAGCGAAAACGGAATGAGATAGGCCAAAAACAAGAGAAAAAAATTTTCGTCTCGAATTCCGTTCATAGTCGACCCGGGCAAGAAAATTGCGAAAAAAATAGTTAAAAAATTCAAAAAATTAGAAAACCTCTTCCCGGCATTATTTTTTGCCAAAGCTTGATGAGGAAGGTTGAGAAAGCGAGAAAAAAATTTTAGTCCCGAATTCCGTTTGCACTTGTCCTGGCATGAAAATTCCGAAAAAAGTAGCAAAAAAATTCAAAAAATTACAAAACCTCTTTCCGACATTATTTTTAGCCTAAACGGGAATGAGATAGGCTGAAAAAAAAAAAGAAAAAAAAATTTAATCCCGAATTCCGTTCATACTCGACCCGGGCTAAAAAATTCTGAAAAAAATATTAAAAAAATTCCAAAAATTATAAAACCTATTCCCGGCATATTTTTAGCCAAAGCGGGATGAGATACGATGAAAAAGAGGGAAAAAAATTTTACTCCTGAATTCCGTTCATACACGACCCGGACAAGAAAATTCTGAAAAAATGTTGTAAAAAAATCAAAAAATTAAAATACCTCTTTCTGGCATTATTTTTATCCAAAACGGAATGAGATAGGATGAAAAAGAGAAAAAACAAAATTTATTCCCGAATTCCGTTCATACTTGACCCGGGCAAGAAATTCCGAACAAAATAGTAAAAAAATGCAAAAAATTAAAATACATCTTTCCAGCATTGGTTTTTGCCAAAACTGGATGAGATTGGCCGAAAAAGAGAAAAAAAAAAATTTTAGTCCCGAATTCCGTTCATACTTGACCCGGGCAAGAAAATTTCGAAAAAAATAGTAATAAAATTCAAAAAATTATAAAATCTCTTTTCGGCATTTTTTTTAGCCAAAACGAGATGAGATAGCCCGAAAAAGAGAAAAAAAAATTTTAGTCCCGAATTCCGTTCATACTCGATCTGGGCAAGAAAATTCCGAAAAAAGTAGTAAAACAATTCAAAAAATTATAAAACCACTTTTCGACATTATTTATAACCAAAACAGGATGAGATAGGGCGAAAAAGAAAAAAAAATTTTAGTCCCGAATTCTGTTCATACTCGATACTGGTAAGAAAATTCCAAAAAAAATAGTAAAAAAATTCAAAAAATTTTAAAACCTCTTCCCGGCATTATTCTTAGCCAAAACGGGATGAGATAGGCCAAAAACGAGAGAAAAAAATTTTAGTCTCGAATTCCGTTCATACTCGACCCGGGCAAGAAAATTCCGAAAAAAATAGTTAAAAAATTCAAAAAATTATAAAACCTCTTCCCGGTATTATTTTTTGCCAAAGCTTTGTGAGGTAGGTCGAGAACGCGAGAAAAAAATTTTAGACCCGAATTACGTTTGCACTAGACCCGGCATGAAAATTCTAAAAAAAAATAGCAAAAAAATTCAAAAAATTGCAAAACCTCTTTCCGACATTGTTTATAGCCAAAACGGGATGAGATAGGCCAGAAACAAGAGAAAAAAATTTTAGTCTCGAATTACGTTCATACTCGACCCGGGAAAGAAAATTCCGAAAAAAATAGTTAAAAAATTCAACAAATTATAAAACCTCTTCCTGGCATTATTTTTTGCCAAAACGGGATGAGATAGGCCAAGAACGAGAGAAAAAAATTTTAGTCTCGAATTCCGTTCATAGTCGACCCGGGCAAGAAAATTCTTAAAAAAATAGTTAAAAAATTCAAAAAATTATAAAAACTCTTCCCAGCATTATTTTTTGCCAAAGCTTTATGTGGTAGGTCGACAAAGCGAGAAAAAAGTTTTAGTCCCGAATTCCGTTTGCACTCAACCCAGCATGAAAATTCCGAAAAAAATAGCAAAAAAATTCAAAAAATTACAAAACCTCTTTTCGACGTTATTTTTACCAAAACGGGAATGAGATATGCCGAAAAAAGGAAAAAAAAATTTAATCCCGACTTCCGTTCATACTCGACCCGGGCAAGAAAATTCCGAAAAAAAATATTAAAACAATTCGAAAAATAATAAAACCTCTTCCCGGCATTATTTTTAGCCAAAGCGGGATGAGATATGATGAAAAAGCGGAAAAAAAATTTGAGTCCCGAATTCCGTTAATGCTCGACCTAGGCAAGAAAATTCCGAAAAATATAGTAAAAAAATTCAAAAAATTAAAATACCTCTTTCCGGCTTTATTTCTAGCCAAAACGGGATGAGATAGGTTGAAAAAGAGAAAAAAAAAATTATTCGCAAATTCCGTTCAAACTTGACCCAGGCAAGAAAATTCCGAAAAAAATAAGAAAAAAATTGAAAAAATTAAAATACATCTCTCCGGCATTATTTTTAGCCAAAAATGGATGTGATAGGCCGAAAAAGGGAAAAAAAAATTTAGTCCCGAATTCCGTTTATACTCGACCCGGGCAAGAAAATTCCGAATAAAATAGTAATAAAATTCAAAAAATTATAAAATCTCTTTCCGGCATTATTTTTAGCCAAAACGGGATGAGTTAGACTGAAAAAGAGAAAAACAAATTTTAGTCCCGAATTTCGTCCATACTCGATCTGGGCAAGAAAATTTCGAAAAAAGTAATAAAAGAATTCGAAAAATTATAAAACCTCTTCCCGGCATTATTTTTAGCCAAAGTGGGATGAGATACGACGAAAAAGAGGGAAAAAAATTTGAGTCCCGAATTCCGTTCATACTCGACCCGGGCAAGAAAATTCCGAAAAATATAGTAAAAAAATTCAAAAAATTAAAATTCCTCTTCCCAGCTTTATTTTTAGCCAAAACGGAATGAGATAGGATGAAAAAGAGAAAAAAAAATTTTATTCCCGAATTCCGTTCATACTTGACCCTGGCAAGAAAATTCCGAAAAAAATAGTAAAAAAATTCAAAAAATTAAAATACATCTTTGCGACATTGGTTTTTTCCAAAACTGGATGAGATAGGCCGAAAAAGAGAAAAAAAAATTTTAGTCCCTAATTCCGTTCATACTTGACCCGGGCAAGAAAATTCCGAAAAAACTAGTAAAAAAATTCAAAAAATTTTAAAACCACTTTCCGGCATTATTTATAAGAATTCCGAAAAAGAATAGTAGAAAAATTCAAAAAATTATAAAACCACTTCCCGGCATTATTTTTAGCAAAAACGGGATGAGATAGGCTGAAAAAGAAAAAATAAATTTTAGTCCCGAATTCCGTTCATACTCGACCTGGGCAAGAAAATTTCGAAAAAAATAGTTAAAAAATTCAAAAAATTATAAAACCTTTTCCCGGCATTATTTTTAGCCAAAACGGGATGAGATAGACCGAAAAAGGGGAAAAAAATTTTAGTCTCGAATTGCGCTCATACTCGACCCGGGCAAGAAAATTCCGAAAAAAATTGCAAAAAAATTCAAAAAATTACAAAACCTCTTTCCGACATTGTTTATAGCCAAAACGGGATGAGATAGGCCAGAAACAAGAGAAAAAAATTTTAGTCTCGAATTACGTTCGTACTCGACCCGGGCAAGAAAATTCCGAAAAAAATAGTTAAAAAATTCAAAAAATTATAAAACCTCTTCCTGGCATTATTTATTGCCAAAACGGGATGAGATAGGCCAAGAACGAGAGAAAAAAATTTTAGTCTCAAATTCTGTTCGTAGTCGACCCGGGCAAGAAAATTCTTAAAAAAATAGTTAAAAAATTCAAAAAATTATAAAACCTCTTCCCGGCTTTATTTTTTGCCAAAGCTTTATGTGGTAGGTCGAGAAAGCGAGAAAAAGGTTTTAGTCCCGAATTCCGTTCGCACTCGACCCAGCATGAAAATTCCGAAAAAAAATAGCAAAAAAATTCAAAAAATTACAAAAACCTCTTTTCGACGTTATTTTTACCAAAACGGGAATGAGATATGCCGAAAAAAAGAAAAAAAAAATTTAATCCCGACTTCCGTTCAAACTCGACCCGGGCAAGAAAATTCGGAAAAAAATATTAAAAAAATTTGAAAAATTATAAAACCTCTTCCCGGCATTATTTTTAGCCAAAGCGGGATGAGATATGACGAAAAAGGGGAAAAAAAATTTGAGTCCCGAATTCCGTTAATACTCGACCTAGGCAAGAAAATTCTGAAAAATATAGTAAAAAAATTCAAAAAATTAAAATACCTCTTTCCGGCTTTATTTTTAGCCAAAACGGGATGAGATAGGATGAAAAAGAGAAAAAAAAAAAATTATTCGCAAATTCCGTTCAAACTTGACCCGGGCAAGAAAATTCCGAAAAAAATAAGAAAAAAATTGAAAAAATTAAAATACATCTCTCCGGCATTATTTTTAGCCAAAACTGGATGTGATAGGCCGAAAAAGAAAAAAAAAATTTAGTCCCGAATTCCGTTCATACTCGACCCGGGCAAGAAAATTTCGAATAAAATAGTAATAAAATTCAAAAAATTATAAAATCTCTTTCCGGCATTATTTTTAGCCAAAACGGGAAGAGTTAGACTGAAAAAGAGAAAAACAAATTTTAGTCCCGAATTCCGTCCATACTCGATCTGGGTAAGAAAATTTCGAAAAAAGTACTAAAAGAATTCGAAAAATTATAAAACCTCTTCCCGGCATTATTTTTAGCCAAAGCGGGATGAGATACGACGAAAAAGAGGGAAAAAAATTTGAGTCCCGAATTCCGTTCATACTCGACCCGGGCAAGAAAATTCCGAAAAATATAGTAAAAAAATTCAAAAAATTAAACTTCCTCTTCCCGGCTTTATTTTTAGCCAAAACGGGATGAGATAGGATGAAAAAGAGAAAAAAAAAAATTATTCCCGAATTCCGTTCATACTTGACCCTGGCAAGAAAATTCCGAAAAAAATAGTAAAAAAATTCAAAAAATTAAAATACGTCTTTGCGACATTGGTTTTTTCCAAAACTGGATGAGATAGGCCGAAAAAGAAAAAAAAAAATTTAGTCCCTAATTCCGTTCATACTTGACCCGGGCAAGAAAATTCCGATAAAAATAGTAAAAAAATTCAAAAAATTTTAAAACCACTTTCCGGCATTATTTATAAGAATTCCGAAAAAGAATAGTAGAAAAATTCAAAAAATTATAAAACCACTTCCCGGCATTATTTTTAGCAAAAACGGGATGAGATAGGCTGAAAAAGAAAAAAATAAATTTTAGTACCGAATTCCGTTCATACTCGACCTGGGCAAGAAAATTTTGAAAAAAATAGTTAAAAAATTCAAAAAATTATAAAACCTTTTCCCGGCATTATTTTTAGCCAAAACGGGATGAGATAGGCCGAAAAAGGGGAAAAAAATTTTAGTCTCGAATTGCGCTCATACTCGACCCGGGCAAGAAAATTCCGAAAAAAATTGCAAAAAAATTCAAAAAATTACAAAACCTCTTTCCGACATTGTTTATAGCCAAAACGGGATGAGATAGGCCAGAAACAAGAGAAAAAAATTTTAGTCTCGAATTACGTTCATACTCGACCCGGGCAAGAAAATTCCGAAAAAAATAGTTAAAAAATTCAAAAAATTATAAAACCTCTTCCTGGCATTATTTTTTGCCAAAACGGGATGAGATAGGCCAAGAACGAGAGAAAAAAATTTTAGTCTCAAATTCCGTTCGTAGTCGACCCGGGCAAGAAAATTCTTAAAAAAATAGTTAAAAAATTCAAAAAATTATAAAACCTCTTCCCGGCATTATTTTTTGCCAAAGCTTTATGTGGTAGGTCGAGAAAGCGAGAAAAAAGTTTTAGTCCCGAATTCCGTTCGCACTCGACCCAGCATGAAAATTCCAATAAAAATAGCAAAAAAATTCAAAAAATTACAAAAACCTCTTTTCGACGTTATTTTTACGAAAACGGGAATGAGATATGCCGAAAAAAAGAGAAAAAAAATTTAATCCCGACTTCCGTTCATACTCGACCCGGGCAAGAAAATTCCGAAAAAAATATTAAAAAAATTTGAAAAATTATAAAACCTCTTCCCGGCATTATTTTTAGCCAAAGTGGGATGAGATATGACGAAAAAGGGGAAAAAAAATTTGAGTCCCGAATTCCGTTAATACTCGACCTAGGCAAGAAAATTCTGAAAAATATAGTAAAAAAATTCAAAAAATTAAAATACATCTTTCCGGCTTTATTTTTAGCCAAAACGGGATGAGATAGGATGAAAAAGAGAAAAAAAAAAATTTATTCGCAAATTCCGTTCAAACTTAACCCGGGCAAGAAAATTCCGAAAAAAATAAGAAAAAAATTGAAAAAATTAAAATACATCTCTCCGGCATTATTTTTAGCCAAAACTGGATGTGATAGGCCGAAAAAGAAAAAAAAAAAATTTAGTCCCGAATTTCGTTCATACTCGACCCGGGCAAGAAAATTCCGAATAAAATAGTAATAAAATTCAAAAAATTATAAAATCTCTTTCCGGCATTATTTCTAGCCAAAACGGGATGAGTTAGACTGAAAAAGAGATAAACAAATTTTAGTCCCGAATTCCGTCCATACTCGACCCGTGCAAGAAAATTCCGAAAAATATAGTAAAAAAATTCAAAAAATTAAACTTCCTCTTACCGGCTTTATTTTTAGCCAAAACGGGATGAGATAGGATGAAAAAGAGAAAAAAAAAATTATTCCCGAATTCCGTTCATACTTGACCCTGGCAAGAAAATTCCGAAAAAAATAGTAAAAAAATTCAAAAAATTAAAATACGTCTTTGCGACATTGGTTTTTTCCAAAACTGGATGAGATAGGCCGAAAAAGAAAAAAAAAAATTTAGTCCCTAATTCCGTTCATACTTGACCCGGGCAAGAAAATTCCGAAAAAAATAGTAAAAAAATTCAAAAAATTTTAAAACCACTTTACGGCATTATTTATAAGAATTCCGAAAAAAAATAGTAGAAAAATTCAAAAAATTATAAAACCTCTTCCCGGCATTATTTTTAGCAAAAAAGGGATGAGATAGGCTGAAAAAGTAAAAAATAAATTTTAGTCCCGAATTCCGTTCATACTCGATCTGGGCAAGAAAATTTCGAAAAAAATAGTAAAAAAATTCAAAAAATTATAAAACCTTTTCCCGGCATTATTTTTAGCCAGAACGGGATGAGATAGGCCGAAAAAGGAGAAAAAAAATTTTAGTCTCGAATTCCGTTCATACTCGACCCGGGCAAGAAAATTACGAAAAAAATAGTAAAAAAATTCAAAAAATTATAAAACCTTTTCCCGGCATTATTTTCTGCCAAAACTGGATGAGGTAGGCCGAGAAAGCAAGAAAAATATTTTAGTCCCGAATTTCGTTCATACTCAACCCGGGCAAGAAAATTCCAAAAAAAATAGTAAAAAAACTCAAAAAACTATAAAACCACTTTCCAGCATTATTTATAACCAAAACGGGATGAGAAAGGCCGAAAAAGAGAAAAAAAATTTTAGTCCCGAATTCCGTTCATACTCGACATGGGCAAGAAAATTTCGAAAAAAATAGTGAAAAAATTCAAAAAATTATAAAACCCCTTCCCGACATTGTTTTTTCCCAAAACTTGATGAGGTAGGCCGAGAAAGCGAGAAAAAAATTTTACTCCCGAATTCCGTTAATACTCGACCCGGCAAGAAAATTCCCAAAAAAATAGCAAAAAAATTCAAAAATTTAAGAAACCTCTTTTCGACATTATTTTTAGCCATTACGGGATGAGGTAGGCCTAGAAAGCGAGAAAAAAATTTTAGTCCCAAATTCCGTTCATACATGACCCGAGCAACAAAATTCCGAAAAAAATAATAAAAAAATTCAAAAAATTAAAATACATCTTTATGGCATTATTTTTAGCCAAAACAGGATAAAATAGGCCGAAAAAGAGAAGAAAAAAAAAATTTAGTCCCGAATTCCGTTCATACTCGACCCGGGCAAGAAAATTCCGAAAAAAATATTCAAAAATTTCGAAAAATTATAAAACCTCTTCCCGGCATTATTTCTAGCCAAAGCGGGATGAGATACGACGAAAAAGAGGGAAAAATATTTTTAGTCCCGAATTCCGTTCATACTCGACCCGGGCAAGAAAATTCCCAAAAAAGTAGTAAAAAAATTCAAAAAATTATAAAACCACTTTCCGGCATTATTTTTAGCCAAAACGAGATGAGATAGGACGAAAAAGAGAAAAAAAAAATTTATTCCTGAATTCCATTCATACTCGATTTGGGCAAGAAAATTCCCAAAAAAGTAGTAAAAAAATTCAAAATATTATAAAATCTCATTCCGGCATTATTTTTTGCCAAAATGGGATGAGTTAGGCTGGAAAAGAGAAAAACAAATTTTAGTCCTGAATTCCGTTCATACTCAATCTGGGCAAGAAAATTCCCAAAAAAGTAGTAAAAAAATTCAAAAAATTATAAAACCACATTCCGGCATTATTTATAACCAAAACGGGGTGAGATAGGCCGAAAAAGAGAAAAAAAAAAATTTTAGTCCCAAATTCCGTTCATACACGACCCGGGTAAGAAAATTCCGAAAAAAGTAGTAAAAAAATTCGAAAAATTATAAAACCTCTTCCCGGAATTATTTTTAGCCAAAACGGGATGAGATAGGCCAATAAAAAGGGAAAAAAAATTTAGTCTCGAATAATGTTCATCCTCGACCCGGGCAAGAAAATTCAAAGCAAAATTGGTAAGAAATTCAAAACATTATAAAACCCCTTCCCGGCAATATTTTTTGCCAAAACTTGATGAGGTAGGCCGAAAAAGCGAGAAAAAAATTTTAGTCCCGAATTCCGTGTGTACTCGACCCGGCAAGAAAATTCCCAAAAAACTAACAAAAAAATTCAAAAAATTGAAAAACCTCTTTCCGACATTATTTTTAGCCATAACGGAATGAGGTAGGCCGAATTCCGTTCATTGTTGACCCGGGAAAGAAAATTCCGAAAAAAATAGTAAAAAAATTGAACAAATTAAAATACATCTTTCGTCATTATTTTTAGCCAAAACTGGATGTGATAGGCCGAAAAAGAGAAAAAAAAAAAAATTAGTCTCGAATTCCGTTCATACTCGACCCGGGCAAGAAAATTCCGAAAAAAATAGTAATAAAATTCAAAATATTATAAAATATCTTTCCGGCATTATTTCTAATCAAAACGGGATGAGTTAGGCAGAAAAAGAGAAAAACAAATTTTACTCCCGAATTTCGTTTATACTTGATTTGGGCAAGAAAATTCCCAAAAAAGTAGTAAAAAAATTCAAAATATTATAAAATCTCTTTCCGGCATTATTTTTAGCCAAAATGGGATGAGTTAGGCTGGAAAAGAGAAAAACAAATTTTAGTCCTGAATTCCGTTCATACTCAATCTGGGCAAGAAAATTCCCAAAAAAGTAGTAAAAAAATTCAAAAAATTATAAAACCACATTCCGGCATTATTTATAACCAAAACGGGGTGAGATAGGCCGAAAAAGAGAAAAAAAAAAATTTTAGTCCCAAATTCCGTTCATACACGACCCGGGTAAGAAAATTCCGAAAAAAGTAGTAAAAAAATTCGAAAAATTATAAAACCTCTTCCCGGAATTATTTTTAGCCAAAACGGGATGAGATAGGCCAATAAAAAGGGAAAAAAAATTTAGTCTCGAATAATGTTCATACTCGACCCGGGCAAGAAAATTCAGAGAAAAATTGGTAAGAAATTCAAAACATTATAAAACCCCTTCCCGGCAATATTTTTTGCCAAAACTTGATGTGGTAGGCCGAAAAAGCGAGAAAAAAATTTTAGTCCCGAATTCCGTGTGTACTCGACCCGGCAAGAAAATTCCCAAAAAAATAACAAAAAAATTCAAAAAATTGAAAAACCTCTTTCCGACATTATTTTTAGCCATAACGGAATGAGGTAGGCCGAATTCCGTTCATTGTTGACCCGGGAAAGAAAATTCCGAAAAAAATAGTAAAAAAATTGAACAAATTAAAATACATCTTTCGTCATTATTTTTAGCCAAAACTGGATGTGATAGGCCGAAAAAGAGAAAAAAAAAAATTTAGTCCCGAATTCCGTTCATACTCGACCCGGGCAAGAAAATTCCGAAAAAAATAGTAATAAAATTCAAAATATTATAAAATCTCTTTCCGGCATTATTTCTAATCAACACGGGATGAGTTAGGCAGAAAAAGAGAAAAACAAATTTTACTCCCGAATTCCGTTTATACTCGATCTGGGCAAGAAAATTCCCAAAAAAGTAGTAAAAAAATTCAAAAAATTATAAAACCACTTTCCGGCATTATTTATAACCAAAACGGGATGAGATAGGCCGAAAAAGGGAAAAAAAAAAATTTTAGTCCCGAATTCCGTTCATACTCAACCCGGGTAAGAAAATTCCAAAAAGGTAGTAAAAAAATTCGAAAAATTATAAAACCTCTTCCCGGCATAATTTTTAGCCAAAACAGGATGAGATAGGCCAATAAAAAGGGAAAAAAAATTTAGTCTCGAATTCTGTTCATACTCAACCTTGGAAAGAAAATTCAGAAAAAAATAGTTAAAACATTCAAAACATTATAAAACCCCTTCCCGGCATTATTTTTTGCCATAACGGGATGAGGTAGGCCGAGAAAGCGAGAAGAAAATTTTAGTCCCGAATTCCGTTCATACTTGACCCCGGCAAGAAAATTCCGAAAAAAATAGTAAACAAATTGAAAAAATTAAAATACATCTTTTGTCATTATTTTTAGCCAAAACTGGCTGTGATAGGCTGAAAAAGAGAAAAAAAAAAAAAATTAGTCCCGAATTCCGTTCATACTCGACCCGGGCAAGAAAATTCGGAAAAAAATAGTAATAAAATTCAAAAAATTATAAAATCTCTTTCCGGCATTATTTCTAGCCAAAACGGGATGAGTTAGGTAGAAAAAGAGAAAAACAAATTCTACTCCCGAATTCCGTTCATACTCGATCTGGGCAAGAAAATTCCCAAAAAAGTAGTAAAAAAATTCAAAAAATTATAAAACCACTTTCCGGCATTATTTATATCCAAAACGGGATGAGATAGGCCGAAAAAGAGAAAAAAAAAGTTTTAGTCCCGAATTCCGTTCATACTCGACCCGGTTAAGAAAATTCAGAAAAAAATATTAAAAAAATTAGAAAAATTGAAAAACCTGTTCCCGGCATTATTTTTAGCCAAAGCGGGATGAGATACGGTGAAAAAGAGGGAAAAAAATTTGAGTCCCGAATTCCGTTCATACTCGACCTGGGCAAGAAAATTCCGAAAAACATGGTAAAAAAATTCAAAAAATTAAAATTCCTCTTTCCAGCTTTACTTTTAGCCAAAAAGGGATGAGATAAGATGAAAAAGATAAAAAAAATATTTTATTTCCGAATTCCGTTCATACTTGACCCGGGAAAGAAAATTCCGAAAAAAATAGTAAAAAAATTCAAAAAATTAAAAATACATCTTTCGGGCATTGGTTTTTGCCAAAACTGGATGAGATAGGCCGAAAAAGAGAAAAAAGAAATTTTACTTCCTAATTCCGTTCATACTTGACTCGGGCAAGAAAATTCCGAAAAAAATAGTAAAAAAATTCAAAAAATTGTAAAACCACGTTCCGGCATTATTTATAAGAATTCCGAAAAAAATAGTAATAAAATTCAAAAAATTATAAAACCTCTTCGCGGCATTATTTTTAGCAAAAACGGGATGAGATAGGCTGAAAAAGAAAAAAATAAACTTTAGTCCCGAATTCCGTTCATACTCGACCCGGGCAAGAAAATTTCGAAAAAAATAGTAAAAAAATTCAAAAAATTATAAAACCTTTTTCCGGCATTATTTTTAGCCAAAACGGGATGAGATAGGCCGAAAAAGGGGAAAAAAAAATTTTAGTCTCGAATTCCGTTTATACTCGACCCGGGCAAGAAAATTCTGAAAAAAATAGAAAAAAAATTCAAAAAATTATAAAACCTTTTCCCAGCATTATTTTCTGCCAAAACTGGATGAGGTAGGCCGAGAAAGCGAGAAAAAAATTTGAGTCCCGAATTCCGTTCATACTCAACCCGGGCAAGAAAATTCCGAAAAAAATAGTAAAAAAATTCAAAAAAGTATAAAACCACTTTCCCGCATTATTTATAACCAAAACGGGATGAGAAAGGCTGAAAAAGAGAAAAAAAAAAATTTTAGTCCCGAATTCCGTTCATACTCGACATGGGCAAGAAAATTACGAAAAAAATAGTAAAAAAATTCAAAAAATTATAAAACCCCTTCCCGGCATTATTTTTTGCCAAAACTTGATGAGGTAGGCTGAGAAAGCGAGAAAAAAACTTTTAATCCCGAATTCCGTTTGTACTCGACCCGGCAAGAAAATTCCCAAAAAAATAGCAAAAAAATTCAAAAAATTAAAAAACCTCTTTCTGACATTATTTTTAGCCATTACCCGGTAGGCCAAGAAAGCGAGAAAAAAATTTTAGTCCCGAATTCCATTCATACTTGACCCGGGCAAGAAAATTACGAAAAAAATAATTAAAAAATTCAGAAAATTAAAATACATCTTTCTGGCATTATTTTTAGCCAAAACAGGGTGAGATAAGGTGAAAAAGAAAAAAAAAATTTAGTCCCGAATTCCGTTCATACTCGACCCGGGCAAGAAAATTCTGAAAAAAATAGTAAAAAAATTCAAAAAATTTTAAAACCACTTTCCAACATTATTTTTAGCGAAAACGGGAATGAGATAGGCCGAAAAAAAGAAGAAAAAAATTTTTTATCCCGAATTCCGTTCATACTCGACCCGGGCAAGAATATTCCGAAAAAAATATTCAAAAATTTCGAAAAATTATAAAACCTCTTCCCGGCATTATTTCTAGCCAAAGCGGAATGAGATACGACGAAAAAGAGGGAAAAATATTTTAGTCCCGAATTCCGTTCATACTCGACCCGGGCAAGAAAATTCCGAAAAATATAGTAAAAAATTAAAAAAATTAAAATACCTCTTTCCGGCATTATTTTTAGCCAAAATGAGATGAGATAGGATGAAAACGAGAAAAAAAAAATTTTATTCCCGAATTCCATTCATACTCGATCTGGGCAAGAAAATTCCCAAAAAAGTAGTAAAAAAATTCAAAAAATTATAAAACCACTTTTCAGCGTTATTTTTAGCCAAAACGAGATGAGATAGGACGAAAAACAGAAAAAAAAAAAAAAAAAATTTATTCCCGAATTTCATTCGTACTCGATCTGGGCAAGAAAATTCCCAAAAAAGTAGTAAAAAAATTCAAAAAATTATAAAATCTCTTTCCGGCATTATTTTTAGCCAAAACGGGATGAGTTAGGCTGAAAAAGAGAAAAACAAATTTTAGTCATGAATTCCGTTCATACTCGATCTGGGCAAGAAAATTCCCATAAAAGTAGTAAAAAAAATCAAAAAACTTTAAAACCACTTTCCCGCATTATTTATAACCAAAACGGGATGAGAAAGGCTGAAAAAGAGAAAAAAAAAATTTTAGTCCCGAATTCCGTTCATACTCGACATGGGCAAGAAAATTCCGAAAAAAAATAGTAAAAAAATTCAAAAAATTATAAAACCCCTTCCCGGCATTATTTTTTGCCAAAACTTGATGAGGTAGGCTGAGAAAGCGAGAAAAAAACTTTTAATCCCGAATTCCGTTTGTACTCGACCCGGCAAGAAAATTCCCAAAAAAATAGCAAAAAAATTCAAAAAATTAAAAAACCTCTTTCTGACATTATTTTTAGCCATTACGGGATGAGGTAGGCTGAGAAAGCGAGAAAAAAAATTTAGTCCCGAATTCCGTTCATACTTGACCCGGGCAAGAAAATTCCAAAAAAAATAGTTAAAAAATTCAAAAAATTAAAATACATCTTTCTGGCATTATTTTTAGCCAAAACAGGGTGAGATAAGGTGAAAAAGAAAAAAAAAATTTAGTCCCGAATTCCGTTCATACTCGACATGGGCAAGAAAATTCCGAAAAAAATAGTAAAAAAATTCAAAAAATTATAAAACCCCTTCCCGGCATTATTTTTTGCCAAAACTTGATGAGGTAGGCTGAGAAAGCGAGAAAAAAACTTTTAATCCCGAATTCCGTTTGTACTCAACCCGGCAAGAAAATTCCCAAAAAAATAGCAAAAAAATTCAAAAAATTAAAAAACCTCTTTCTGACATTATTTTTAGCCATTACGGGATGAGGTAGGCCGAGAAAGCGAGAAAAAAATTTTAGTCCCGAATTCCGTTCATACTTGACCCGGGCAAGAAAATTCCGAAAAAAATAGTTAAAAAATTCAAAAAATTAAAATACATCTTTCTGGCATTAGTTTTAGCCAAAACAGGGTGAGATAAGGTGAAAAAGAAAAAAAAAATTTAGTCCCGAATTCCGTTCATACTCGACCCGGCCAAGAATATTCCGAAAAAAATATTCAAAAATTTCGAAAAATTATAAAACCTCTTCCCGGCATTATTTCTAGCCAAAGCGGAATGAGATACGACGAAAAAGAGGGAAAAATATTTTAGTCCCGAATTCCGTTCATACTCGACCCGGGCAAGAAAATTCCGAAAAATATATTAAAAAATTAAAAAAATTAAAATACCTCTTTCCGGTATTATTTTTAGCCAAAACGAGATGAGATAGGACGAAAACGAGAAAAAAAAAATTTATTCCCGATTTCCATTCATACTCGATCTAGGCAAGAAAATTCCCAAAAAAGTAGTAAAAAAATTCAAAAAATTATAAAATCTCTTTCCGGCATTATTTTTAGCCAAAACGGGATGAGTTAGGCTGAAAAAGAGAAAAACAAATTTTAGTCCTGAATTCCGTTCATACTCGATCTGGGCAAGAAAATTCCCAAAAAAGTAGTAAAAAAAATCAAAAAATTATAAAACCACTTTCTAGCATTATTTATAACCAAAACAGGATGAGATAGGCCAAGAAAGAGAAAAAAAAAATTTTAGTCCCGAATTCCGTTCATATTCGACCCGGGTAAGAGAATTTCGAAAAAAAAAAGTAAAAATATTCGAAAAATTATAAAACCTCTTCCCGGCATTATTTTTAGCCAAAATGGGATGAGATAGGCCAAATAAATGGGAAAAAAATTTTAGTCTCGAATTCTATGCATACTCTACCCGGGCAAGAAAATTCAGAAAAAAATAGTTAAAAAATTCAAAAAGTTATAAAACCCCTTCCTAGCATTATTTTTTGCCAAAACTTGATGAGGTAGGCCGAAAAAGCGAGAAAAAAATTTTAGTCCCGAATACCGTTTGTACTTGACCCAGCAAGAAAATTCCCAAAAAAACAATAAAAAAATTCAAAAAATTAAAAAACCTCTTTCCGATATTATTTTTAGCCATAACGGCATGAGGTAGGCCGAGGAAGCGAGAAAAAAATTTTAGTCCCGAATTCCGTTCATACTTGACCCGGGCAAGAAAATTCCGAAAAAAATAGTAAAAAAATTGAAAAAATTAAAATTCATCCTTTCCGGCATTATTTTTAGCCAAAACTGGATGTGGTAGGACGAAAAAGAGAAAAAAAAATTATAGTCCCTAATTCCGTCATACTTGACCCGGGCAAGAAAATTCCGAAAAAAATAGTAAAAAAATTCAAAAAATTTTAAAACCACTTTCCGGCATTATTTATAAGAATTCCGAAAAAAATAGTAATAAAATTCAAAAAATTATAAAACCTCTTCCCCGGCATTATTTTTAACAAAAACGGAATGAGATAGGCTGAAAAAGAAAAAAATAAACTTTAGTCCCGAATTCCGTTTACACTCGACCCAGGCAAGAAAATTTCGAAAAAAATAGTAAAAAAATTCAAAAAATTATAAAACCTTTTTCCAGCATTTTTTTTAGCCCAAAACGGGATGAGATAGGCCAAAAAAGGGGAAAAAAAATTTAGTCTCGAATTCTGTTCATACTCGACCCGGGCAAGAAAATTCCGAAAAAAATAGTAAAAAAATTCAAAAAATTATAAAACCTTTTCCCAGCATTATTTTCTGCCAAAACTGGATGAGGTAGGATGAGAAAGCATGAAAAAAATTTTAGTCCTGAATTCCGTTTGTACTCGACCCGGCAAGAAAATTCCCAAAAAAATAGCAAAAAAATTCAAAAAATTAAAAAAACCTCTTTCCGAAATTATTTTTAGCCATTACAGGATGAGGTAGGCCGAGAAAGCGAGAAAAAAATTTTAGTCCCGAATTCCGTTCATACTTGACCAGGGCAAGAAAATTCTGAAAAAAATAGTAAAAAAATTCAAAAAATTAAAATACATCTTTCTGGCATTATTTTTAGCCAAAACAGGATGACATATGCTGAAAAAGAAAAAAAAATTTAGTCCCGAATTCCGTTCATACTCGACCCGGGCAAGAAAATTCCGAAAAGAATAGTAAAAAAATTCAAAAAATATTAAAACCACTTTCCGACATTATTTTTAGTGAAAACGGGAATGAGATAGGCCGAAAAAAAGAAGAAAAAAAAATTTTATCCCGAATTCCGTTCAATACTCGACCCCGGGCAAGAAAATTCCGAAAAAAATATTCAAAAATTTCGAAAAATTTATAAAACCTCTTCCCGGCATTATTTCTAGCCAAAGCGGGATGAGATACAATGAAAAAGAGGGAAAAATATTTTAGTCCTGAATTCCGTTCATACTCGACCCGGGCAAGAAAATCCCGAAAATATAGTAAAAAAATTTAAAAAATTAAAATACCTCTTTCCGACATTATTTTTAGCCAAAACGAGATGAGATAGGCTGAAAAAGAGAAAAAAAAAATTTTATTCCCGAATTCCATTCATACTCGATCTGGGCAAGAAAATTCCCAAAAAAAGTAGTAAAAAATTCAAAAAATTATAAAACCACTTTTCGGCGTTATTTTTAGACAAAACAAGATCAGATAGGATGAAAAAAAGAGAAAAAAAAAATTTATTCCCGAATTCCATTCATACTCGATCTGGGCAAGAAAATTCCCAAAAAAGTATTAAAAAAATTCAAAAAATTATAAAACCACTTTCCGGCATTATTTATAACCAAAACAGGATGAGATAGGCCAAAAAAGAGAAAAAAGAAAAATTTAGTCCCGAATTCCGTCCATATTCGACCCGGGTAAGAAAATTCCGAAAATATTAGTAAAAAAATTTGAAAAAATTATAAAACCTCTTCCCGGCATTATTTTTTGCCAAAACGGGATGAGATAGGCCAAAAAAAAGGGAAAAAAATTTTAGTCTCGAATTCTGTGCATACTCGACCCGGGCAAGAAAAATTCAGAAAAAAATATTAAAAAATTCAAAAAATTATAAAACCCCTTCCCGACATTATTTTTTGCCAAAACTTGATGAGGTAGGCTGAAAAAGTGAGAAAAAAATTTCAGTCCCGAATTCCGTTTGTACTTGACCCGGCAAGAAAATTCCCAAAAAAATAAAAAAAAATTTCAAAAAATTAAAAAACCTCTTTCCGATATTATTTTAGCCATAACGGGATGAGGTAGTCCGAGGAAGCGAGAAAAAAATTTTAGTCCCGAATTCCGTTCATACTTGACCCCGGGCAAGAAAATTCCGAAAAAAATAGTAAAAAAATTGAAAAAATTAAAATACATCTTTCCGGCATTATTTTTAGCCAAAACTGGATGTGGTAGGCCGAAAAAGAGAAAAAAAAAATTTAGTCCCTAATTCCGTTCATACTTGACTCGGGCAAGAAAATTCCGAAAAAAATAGTAAAAAAATTCAAAAAATTTTAAAACCACTTTCCGGCATTATTTATAAGAATTCCGAAAAAAATTGTAATAAAATTCAGAAAATTAAAAAACCTCTTCCCGGCATTATTTTTAGCAAAATCGGGTTGAGATAGTCTGAAAAAGAAAAAAATAAATTTTAGTCCCGAATTCCGTCTCACACTCGACCCGGGCAAGAAAATTCCGAAAAAAATAGTAAAAAAACTCAAAAAATTTTAAAACCACTTTCCGACATTATTTTTAGTGAAAACGGGATCAGATAGGACAAAAAAGAGAAAAAAAAAATTTTATTCCCGAATTCTGTTCATACTTGACCTTGGCAAGAAAATTCTGAAAAAAATTGTTAAAAAAATTCAAAAAGTTAAAATACAACTTTCCGGCATTGGTTTTTGCCAAAACTGGATGAGATAGGCCGAGAAAGTGTAAAAAAAAAAATTTAGTCACGAATTCCGTTCATACTTGACCCGAGCAAGAAAATTTCGAAAAAAAAATAGCAATAAAATTCAAAAAATTCTAACATCTCTTTTCGGCAATGTTTTAGCCAAAATGGGATGAGAAAGGCCGAAAAGCGAGAAAAAAAAATTTTTAGTCCCCGAATTCCGTTCATACTCGACCTGGGCAAGAAAATTCCGAAAAAAGCAGTAATAAAATTCAAAAAATTATAAAACCACTTTCCGGTATTATTTATAACCAAAACTGGATGACATAGGCCGAAAAAGAAAAAAAAAAAAAAAATTTAGTCCCGAATTCCGTCCAAACTCGACCCGGGTAAGAAAATTCCGAAACAAATAGTAAAAAAGTTCAAAAAATTATAATACCTCATCCCGGCACTATTTTTAGCCAAAACGGGATGAGATAGGCCAAAAACGAGAGAAAAAAAATTTTAGTCTCGAATTCCGTTCATATTCGACACCGGGCAAGAAAATTCCGGAAAAAATATTAAAAAATTATAAAACCTCTTCCCGGCATTCTTTTTAGCCAAAACGGGATGAGATAGGCCAAAAACGAGAGAAAAATATTTTAGTCTCGAATTCTGTTTATAGTCGACCCGGCCGAGGAAATTCCGAAAAAAATAGTAAAAAAATTTTAAAAATGATTAAAACTCTCCCTGGCATTATTTTTTGCCAAAACGGGATGAGATAGGCCAAAAACGAGAGAAAAAAATTTTAGTCTCGAATTCCGTTTATAATCGACCCCGGGCAAGAAAATTTCGAAAAAAATAGTAAAAAAATTTAAAAAATTATAAAACCTCTTCCCAGCATTATTTTTTGCCAAAACTTGATGAGGTAGGAAGAGAAAGTGAGAAAAAAATTTTAGTCCCGATTTCCGTTTGTACTCAACCCGGCAAGAACATTCCGAAAAAAATAGCAAAAAAAATCAAAAAATTACAAAAACCTCTTTCCGACATTATTTTTAGCCAAAACGGGAATGAGATAGGCCGAAAAAGAGAGAAAAAAAAAATTAATCCCGAATTCCGTTCATACTCGACCTAGGCAAGAAAATTCCGAAAAAAATATTTAAAAAATCCGAAAAATTATAAAACCTCTTCCCAGTGTTATTTTTAGCCCAGGCGGGATGAGATACGATGAAAAAGAGAAAAAAAAAATTTTAATCTCGAATTCCGTTCATACTCGACCTGGGCAAGAAAATTCCGAAAAATTTTTTGAAAAAAATTCAAAAATTATAAAACTTCTTCCCGGCATTATTTTTTGCCAAAACTTGATGAGGTAGGCTGAGAGAGTGAGAAAAAAATTTTAGTCCCGAATTCCATTTGTACTCGACCCCGGCAAGAAAATTCCGAAAAAAATAGTAAAAAAATAAAAAAAAACCTCTTTCCGACATTATTTCTAGCCAAAACGGGATGAGGTAGGCCGAGAAAGCGCGAGAAACATTTTAGGCCCGAATTCCGTTCATAGTTGGCCCTGGCAAGAAAATTCCGAATAAAATAGTAAAAAAATTCAAAAAATTATAAAACCACTTTCCGGCATTATTTATAGCCAAAGCGGGATGAGATAGGCCGAAAAAGAAAAAAGAAATTTTCCTCCCGAATTCCGTTCATACTCGACCCGGGCAAGAAAATTCTGAAAATATAGTAAAAAAAATTCAAAAAATTAAAATACCTCTTTCCGGCATTAATTTTAGCCAGACCGGGATGAGATAGGATGAAAAAGTGAAAAAAAAAAAATTTATTCCCGTATTCCATTCATACTTGACCAGGGCAAGAAAATTCCGAAAAAAATAGTAAAAAAATTCAAAAAAATTAAAATACATCTGTCTGGCATTGGTTTTTGCCAAAACTAGTTGAGATAGGCCGAAAAAGAGAAAAAAAATTATAGTCCCGAATTCCGTTCATACTTGACCCGGGCAAGAAAATTCCGAAAAAAAAGTTAACAAATTCAGAAAATTATAAAACCTCTTCCCGGCATTATTTTTTGCCAAAGCATTATGAGGTCGGTCGAGAAAGCGTGAAAAAAATTTTAGACCTGAATTCCGTTTGCACTTGACCCGGCATGAAAATTTCGAAAAAAATAGCAAAAAAATTCAAAAAATTACAAAACCTCTTTCCAACATTATTTTTAGCCAAAACGGGATGAGATAGGTGAAAAACGAGAGAAAACAAAAAATTTAGTCCCGAATTCCGTTCATATTCGACCCGGGCAAGAAAATTCCGGAAAAAATATTAAAAAAATTATAAACCTCTTCCCGACATTATTTTTAGCCAAAACGGGATGAGATAGGCCAAAAACCGAGAGAAAAGAATTTTAGTCTCGAATTCCGTTCATATTCGACCCCGGGCAAGAAAATTCAGAAAAAATAATAGTAAAATTCAAAAAATTAAAACACGTCTTTTCTGCATTATTTTTAGCCAAAACAGGATGAGATAGGACGAAAGAGAGAAAAAAAAATTTTAGTCCCGAATTCCGTTCATACTCGACCCGGGCAAGAAAATTCCGAAAAAAACAGTAATAAAATTCAAAAAATTATAAAACCACTTTCCGGTATTATTTATATCCAAAACTGGATGACATAGGCCGAAAAAGAGAAAAAAAAAAAAATTTAGTCCCGAATTCCGTCCAAAGTCGACCCGGGTAAGAAAATTCCGAAAAAAAAAGTAAAAAAGTTCAAAAAATTATAAAACCTCATCCCGGCACTATTTTTAGCCAAAACGGGATGAGATAGGCCAAAAACGAGAGAAAAAAAAATTTTAGTCTCGAATTCCGTTCATATTCGACACGGGCAAGAAAATTCCGGAAAAAATATTAAAAAAAATTATAAAACCTCTTCCCGGCATTCTTTTTAGCCAAAACGGGATGAGATAGGCCAAAAACGGGAGAAATATATTTTAGTCTCGAATTCTGTTTATAGTCGACCCGGCAAGGAAATTCCGAAAAAAATAGTAAAAAAATTTTTAAAATGATTAAAACTCTTCCTGGCATTATTTTTTGCCAAAACGGGATGAGATAGGCCAAAAACGAGAGAAAAAAATTTTAGTCTCAAATTCCGTTTATAATCGACCCGGGCAAGAAAGTTTCGAAAAAAATAGTAAAAAAAATTATAAAACCTCTTCCCAGCATTATTTTTTGCCAAAACTTGATGAGGTAGGAAGAGAAAGTGAGAAAAAATTTTAGTCCCGATTTCCGTTTGTACTCAACCCTGGCAAGAACATTCCGAAAAAAATAGCAATAAAATTTAAAAAATTACAAAACCTCTTTCCGACATTATTTTTTAGCCAAAACGGGAATGAGATAGGCCGAAAAAGAGAAAAAAAAAAAATTAATCCCGAATTCCGTTCATACTCGACCTAGGCAAGAAAATTCCGAAAAAAATAATAAAAAAATCCGAAAAAATTGTAAAACCTCTTCCCAGTGTTATTTTTAACCCAGGCGGGATGAGATACGATGAAAAAGAGGGAAAAAAGTTTTAGCCCCGAATTCCGTTCATACTTGACCCGGGCAAGAAAATTCTGAAAAAAATAGCAAAAAAATTCAAAAAATTAGAAAACCTCTTTCCGACATTATTTCTAGCGGAAAACGGGATGAGGTAGGCCGAGAAAGCGCGAGAAACATTTTAGGCCCGAATTCCGTTCATAGTTGGCCCTGGCAAGAAAATTTCGAAGAAAATAGTAAAAAAATTCAAAAAATTAAATACCTCCCTCCAGCAGTATTTTTAGCCAAAACTAGATGAGATAGGCCGAAAAAGAGAAAAAAAAAAAATTTAGTCCCGAATTCTGTCCATAATCGACCCAGGCAAGAAAATTCTGAAAAAAAATAGTTAAAAAATTCAAAAAATTATAAAACCTCTTCCCGGCTTTATTTTTTGCCAAAGCTTTATGAGGTAGGTCGAGAAAGCGAGAAAAAAAATTTTAGCCCCGAATTCCGTTTGCACTTGACCCGACATGAAAATTCCGAAAAAAATAGCAAAAAAATTCAAAAAATTACAAAACCTCTTTCCGACATTATTTTTAGCCAAAACGGGAATGTGATAGGCCAAAAAAACGGAAAAAAATAATTTAATCCCGAATTCAGTTCATACTCGACCCGGGCAAGAAAATTCCGAAAAAAATATTCCGTTCATACTCGACCCAGGCAAGAAAATTCCGAAAAAAATAGTAATAAAATTCAAAAATTAAAATACATCTTTCCTGCATTATTTTTAGACAAAACTGGATGAGATAGGCCGAAAAAGAGAAAAAAAAAATTTTAGTCTCGAATTCCGTTCATACTCGACCCGGGCAACAAAATTCCGAAAAAAATAATAATAAAATTCAAAAAATTATAAAACCACTTTCCGGCGTTATTTATAACCAAAACTGGATGAGATAGGCCGAAAAAGAGAAAAAAAGAAAATTTTAGTCCCGAATTCCGTCCACGCTCAACCCGGGTAAGAAAATTCTGAAAAAAATAGAAAAAAAATTCAAAAAAATTATAAAACTTCATCCCGGCATTATTTTTAGCCAAAATGGGATGAGATAGGCCAAAAACGTGAGAAAAAAATTTTAGTCTCGAATTTCGTTCATATTCGACCCGGGCAAGAAAATTCCGAAAAAAATATTAAAAAATTCAAAAAATTATAAACCTCTTCCCGGCATTATTTTTAGCCAAAATGGGATGAGATAGGCTAAAAACGAGAGAAAAAAATTTTAGTCTCGAATTTCGTTTATAATCGACCCGGGCAAGAAAATTCCTAAAAAAATATTAAAAAAAATTTAAAAAATTATAAAACCTCTTTTCGACATTATTCTTAGCCAAAACGGGAATGAGATAGGCCGAAAAAGAGAAAAAAAAATTTTGATCCCGAATTCCGTTCATACTCGACCCAGGCAAGAAAATTCCGAAAAAAATATTAAAAAAATCCGAAAAATTATAAAACCTTTTCCCGGCATTATTTTTAGCCAAGGTGGGATGAGATACGCCGAAGAAGAGGGAAAAAAATTTTTGTCCCGAATTCCGTTCATACTCGACCCGGGCAAGAAAATTTAGAAAAATATAGAAAAAAAATTCATAAAATTAAAATACCTCTTTACTTGCATTATTTTTAGCCAAAACTGAATGAGGTAGGCCGAAAAAGAGTAAAAAAAAATTTAGTCCCAAATTTCCGTTCAAACTCGACCCGGGCAAGAAAATTCCGAAAAAAAATAGTAATAAAATTCAAAAAATTATAAAACCTTATCCCGGCATTATTTTTCGCTAAAACGGGATGAGATAGGCCAAAAACGAGGGAAAAAAAATTTAGTCTCGAATTCCGTTCATATTCGACCCCGGGCAAGATAATTCCAAAAAAAATATTAAAAAAATTCAAAAAAGTATAAAACCTCTTCACAGCATTATTTTTAGCCAAAACGGGATGAGGTAGGCCAAAAACAAGAGAAAAAAATTTTAGTCTCGAATTCCGTTTATAATCGACCTGGGCAAGGAAATTCCAAAAAAATAGTAAAAAAATTTAAAAAATTATAAAACCTCTTCCCTGCGTTATTTCTTGCCAAAACTTGATGAGGTAGGAAGAGAAAGTGAGAAAAAAATTTTAGTCCAGAATTCCGTTTGTACTCAACCCGTCAAGAAAATTCCGAAAAAAAATAGCAAAAAAATTGAAAAAATTACAAAACCTCTTTCTGAAATTATTTTTAGCCAAAACGGGAACGAGATAGGCCGTAAAAGAGAAAAAAAAAAATTTAATCCCGAATTCCGTTCATACTCGACCCAGGCAAGAAAATTTCGGAAAAAATATTAAAAAAAATCCGAAAAATTATAAAACCTCTTCCCGGCGTTATTTTTTAGCCAGGGCGGGATGAGATACAATGAAAAAGAGGGAAAAACATTTTAGTCCCGAATTCCGTTCATACTTGACCCGGGCAAGAAAATTCCGAAAAAAATAGTTAAAATATTCAAAAAGTTAAAATACAACTTTCCGGCATTGGTTTTTTCCAAAACTGGATGAGATAGGTCGAGAAAGTGAAAAAAAAAATTTTAGTCACGAATTCCGTTCATACTCAATCTGGGCAAGAAAATTCCGAAAAAAGTAGTAAAAAAATTCAAAAAATTATAAAACCACTTTCCGGCATTATTTTATAGCCAAAACGGGATGAGATAGGCCGAAAAAGAAAAAAAAATTTTACTCCCGAATTCCATTCATACTCGACCCGGGCAAGAAAATTCCTTAAAAAAAGTTAAAAAATTCAAAAAATTATAAAACCACTTCCCGGCATTACTTTTTGCCAAAGCATTATGAGGTTGGGTCGAGAAAGCGAGAAAAAAATTTTAGTCCCGAATTCCGTTTGCACTAGACCCGGCATGAAAATTCCGAAAAAAAAATAGCAAAAAAATTCAAAAAATTGCAAAACCTCTTTTGGATATTATTTTTAGCCAAAACAGGATGAGATAGGCTAAAAACAAGAGAAAACTATTTTATTCTCGAATCAGTTCATAGTCGACTCGGGCATGAAAATTCCGAAAAAAATAGTTAAAAAATTGAAAAAATTATAAAACCTCTTCCTGGCATTATTTTTATCCTAAACTTTATGAGGTAGGTCGAGAAAGCGAGAAAAAAATTTTAGCCCCGAATTCCGTTCGCACTCGACCCCGGCATGAAAATTCCGAAAAAAATAGCTAAAAAAGTCAAAAAATTACAAAACCTCTTTCCGATATCATTTTTAGCCAAAACGGGAATGAGATAAGCCGAAAAAAAAAAAAAGAAAAAAAATTTTAATCCCGAATTCCATTCATACTCGACCCCGGGCAAGAAAATTCCGAAAAAAATATTCCGTTCATACCCGACACACGCAAGAAAATTCCGAAAAAAATAGTAATAAAATTCAAAAAATTAAAATACATCTTTCCTGCATTATTTTTAGCCAAAACTGGAAGAGATAGGCCGAAAAAGAAAAAAAAAATTTTAGTCCCGAATTCCGTTCATACTCGACCCGGGCAAGAAAATTCCGAAAAAATAGTAATAAAAATTCAAAAAATTATAAAACCTTATCCCGGCATTATTTTTCGCCAAAACGGGATGAGATAGGCAAAAAACGAGAAAAAAAATTTTAGTCTTGAATTCCGTTCATATTCGACCCGGGCAAGAAAATTGTGAAAAAAATATTAAAAAAATTCAAAAAATTGTAAAACCTCTTCCTGGCATTATTTTTAGCCAAAACAGGATGAGATAGGTGAAAAACGAGAGAAAAAAAAAATTTTAGTCTCGAATTCTGTTTTTAATCGACCCGGGCAAGGAAATTCCGAAAAAAATAGTAAAAAAATTTAAAAAATTATAAAACCTCTTCCCCGGCATTATTTTTTGCCAAAGCATTATGAGGTTGGTCGAGAAAGCGAGAAAAAAATTTTAGACCCGAATTCCGTTTGCACTACACCCGGCATGAAAATTCCGAAAAAAGTAGAAAAAAAATTCAAAAATTATAAAACCACTTTCTGGCATTATTTATAATCAAAAGGGGATGAGATAGGCTGAAAAAGAGAAAAAAAAAAATTACTCCCGAATTCCGTTGATACTCGATAAAGGCAAGAAAATTCTGAAAAAAGTAGTAAAAAAATTTAAAAAATTATAAAACCTCTTCCCCGGCATTATTTTTAGCCAAAACGGGATTAGGTAGGCCAAAAACGAGAGAAAAAAATTTTAGTCTCGAATTCCGTTCATACTCGACCCGGGCAAGAAAATTCCGAAAAAAAAGTTAAAAAATTCAAAAAATTATAAAACCTCTTCCCGGCATTATTTTTTGCCAAATCATTATGAGGTTGGTCGAGAAAGCGAGAAAAAAATTTTAGACCC